>VWZZ01005311.1:286163-306030 GCA_013399095.1 Psophia crepitans | reverse complement strand
CCCCCCGCCGGCCGGCGGCCAGGCACAACCCCACGGAGTTGCCCAAATGGGGCGTCGGGGGGCTGCTCCTCTCCCAGCCCCTCCGCACCGGCGTTGCCCACCCGCCCTTAGCTCCTGGCACCGGTCATGTTCTCCATTGTGCAGCTCCCTCCCAAACTGCGGCGGGACGCTNCCCCCCCCCGGGGCAGCCCTGTACCCCTCCAGCCCTGGGGCAGACAGCACCCCTCGGCATGCACCCGGGTGCGCAGCCTTCCCCCACGCACCCTGCTGCACCTCCTGGTGCTCAGGGGTGCCCAGGGACGGGCAGATCTCACAACGTCCCCAAATTCGCCTTGGACAGTCGCAGCAGAGCCAGAGAGCAAATTAGGGACTTCGCACTCGCAGAGTCTCTCCAACTGCAGCACGCACGCACGGCACGCACACTGCTGTTTTAATGTTTCCTGGATGCACGTCGCAGCTCTGCACGAACCCTCCCGCACACGCGTCCCACCTCGGCCGCAGGCAATTCCCCTGCCAGCCCTAGGATTGTCCCGAGCAAAAACTGTTGGTTGTAGGAAATGGAAGAGCCCGTTTTAGATGGGGGCTCAGATGAAACACTTGTCTCATTGTTTCTTGTGAAGTACACCAGGGATCGATCCAAGAGACTTATTTATTTCACCCAGGAGTGAACTGTTGCTTTTTTCCTTCAACTGCTAAATAATTTCAGGTTGTCCTTCAAAATAGAGCATTTTTTGTCTTTTACCTCACTCTGCCCTGGCATTCTCAAAATATGACCGTGCTATACAACAGACACTGAAAAAAAAAGAAGTCCCCTCCATTAGCATCATCAGCCACTTGGGCTGTATCCTATGTGTGTGAGAGAGAGTAAGAGGGATTACTTGGCTGATGTCATCCAACAACTTCTGTGTGAGCAGTGACTCATCACTGAAGTGTATGGGCTGGTTTTGCCTGTTACTTCATGGCATCACTGAATGTGCAAACCCCTACAGAAGTGCCCACGGGCACAGTAAGAAACGTGGCCCCAGGCCTTAACTGGATGCATCGTGCAGACCATAACGGTTTGCTTCTCTGCTGGGCCGTCCTTGCTACAGCGCTTCGGAGACAGGTTGTGTGCAGTCAGAGTGCTGGCATGCCTCGTGAATGCTGAAATCTTTGGAAATGGTAGTAAATGTAGGGAAAAAAAAAAAAGCAAGTTTCTTCTTTTCACACTTAAATTTCAAAATGAAACAACGTGGCTTTTCAAGTTCCCCATCTCAAGAAAGCACCTGGGTGAAGGAACTCCTCGCATTCTTCACACAACCGTCAGTCACCCTGCGCCCTGCTCTGACCTGCAGCCCAGCTGCACGGAGGCTGATGCTGCGCGACAAAAAGAGTGTGCTGCCCCTTCGAGGCATCTGCTCCACTGCTGCTTTCCTGCACACGGGATGCAGGAGCGAGGAGGCTGGCAGGGCAGGCAGCGAGTGCTGCCTTCTTCCATGGATCAGCCGTGGCACGATGGTAAAGGTGGGCTCAGATTCCTGAGCTCCTTTTCTTCTTCGTGTAAATACTGGCATTTAGCTATTCCAGCTAAAAAGCCCTTACAGTTGTGAGCAAACATTACTCTGCATATATTCTGCTCACGCATAACATCTTGCAGTTACCCTTTGATTACAGCCTGGTTGCTCAAACTTTTTAACCAAAGTTATGATTTCTGGGGGTTATGATTTGTGCAGGGACACCGAGCTAATTGGCACCACGCACTCAGCCTGCAGCGTGCTCCACACCGGCAGGACCGACTAGTTGAGGACTTAGGTAAATATTCTGTAGGTTTGTATAGATGAGCCAGATTTTAAACAACATCAGAGTTTTGACACGCTCCAGGAAGCCACATTAAAAACCAACCCTTATCTCCCAGGGATCTTGGGGAAAATATTCAGTCTGCGAACAGTCACAGCCCAGCTTGTTGCTACAGCTTCACGGTCTCAATTACAGCCTCCTGGTTAAAAAGTGCTCTTATTATAGAGCCGTATTTTCAGTACTTACAACATGAGGAAAAATGATCCCTCAGATTTAAACTTCTTTCTTTTGTTCTTTAGCCAAAAAGCAGTTTTCCTTTTTTCTTTTTTTTTTTTAACTTTTTTCAATTCCTTAGTATGGAAAAAAGGATCTGAATCTTGCGCCGGTGTCCAATTTATGCTAGCTGAGAATCAAGCTCTGTGTTTTGAGGCTTGAAAAAAAAATTATGCAGCTTTATTTAACTTTATGTTACTGCATCGTTACACAAGAACTTAATACAGTTTGGATTCAGGGAACAAGTCTGGCATTTAGCTAGCTTCTGTGAGCAATGTCTTCAGAGGAAAATGAGAAGATACACTCAAGTTATTTATATTTGTAATTACCATTAATCTGTATTACTAATGAGGGTTTTGATCCTGAAAATGGATCCATAAACATGGACTCCTGCACCACTATGGAGCTCTGATATGCACAGAGGCCCATAGGAAAAATTTCCACTGAAATATATTCTACACCGATAATTTGGACCCTAAAATAACTTTGAACATCTGATTTAACTTTGTTTGTATTGCTCATCTCTAAGAGTAATAGGGGACACCTCAATTTCTTTTTTTTTCTTTTTTTTTTTCAGTTAATATTAAAATTTGAGACTGTTATGGGCTATCACAGTGCTGTACCTTCGCATTGTAAATGCTGTTCTAAATACTGAAGTCTCAATTAAATTACTATGTACAATCCTGAACCTACAGGGTTGATTAGATGCACTTAACTTTCTGCATACAGATCGCAACAGGATTACCAATAATACGTAAAGTCAAGGGTACGTGTAAATCCCGCCAGGAGTGGTGCCTCTGACTGTAAGCCCGCTGGATCCTCACAATACCAACACACAATTCTTAAAACAGCAGATCCCTTCCCTCATCATTATGTCCTCCAGCTGCTATTTTATAAAATAAGATTGAGAAATATAACAAATTATAGCAGCAACTACAGAAGACATGGGGCAAAACCGGCAGCACCGTGGGATGTCGTGGTGGTGTGTTGCATTTGTTGGGAACTGCCCTGCTGTGATGCTGTGGGTCCCCTGAAAAGTGACACCCCAAGGAAGTGCCAAAATTCTGCCGGTATGGGACCATGTCCTGAAGTCCCTGGCACCGTCACCTCCGCTACGCCCAGGCCATCCCTTGCATCCTTTCATCTGCAGTATGGGTGGAAGAGGGGAAATGGAAAACACAATTAACTAATTAAATAAAAATAAACTTTTTATCGCAATTAGGCTTCAACACGGCTATCGCTTCCAGCAAGGTGTGGGTGGCTGGCTGGCGTGTGTAATCTCCATGCCCTCTGCTGGCTACAGCAGCGTGTCTCAGCAGCGTGCCACCACCACCCTGCCCTCACAGCTGGGAGGAGGACCACTCCTCCTTCCCTGGGAGAAGATGCTGGGAAGAGCTGCCAGTGGTGGTAGTCCCCACTGTCCAAATGTGTTTTGTGTCCCGGTTTTATCAGGTCCATGGCCCTGGTTTAAGCATCAGTAAGCTGGTGGCTACACCAGGAGGACAGGAGCTTGAAGCCTCTACAGTCAGACATGTCTTACTTGCTGATGCTGTTAGCAAGGGCATCTGAGGTAAAGACTCACCTATGAGTTTGGGAGAACTGTTCTGGTCTGAGCATCTGACCTGGGCTTCGCTCTAGTGATCGGGGTAAGGGTTGTTCTGTAGCTTAGGAGAGCTGATATGGGATCTCTGTCTTCTGAGCCATCTGTGGCTGTCCTCTGCCAGTCCCCTCTCTCTTGCAGAGGAAGAATCTGGCAGAGGCCGGGTTGAAATCATACTATCTGCCAGAAGTTTGAAATGTAGAGCTGGCATACTCTCAGTGACTAGTCCCCCCAGAATGAGAAAGCAGTGCTTTAAATGACTCATTGACTCACAGGACTAGTAGTGAGAAAATTTCCTTCAGCCTAGAAAAATTTTCTGTGGATGACAGATCCCTTTTTCGTCATCGCCATCACCTAGACCTCTTCCAAAACCTGCTGAATAACACGGAAGAGCAACGAGAACCTCCTGGTTCTGCTTACCAGGGCGTGCTGCAAGACGCCACTTTACTTTTAAACCTTTCTCATCGACAAATGGTGGAGACCATGCCCAGGATTTTGCAGACAAGTGCTAGGTGTTCTTTACAAACCATTGCCCTGTGGTACTATTTCCTGTACGTCCTTCCCCTTGGAAAATTTCTTCTCCATAAAGGAGGTTGCAGAGTGGGTGGCAGATGCCTCCCAAGTAACTGCACCAACCGTTTCAGGAACACTGCTCACAACTGAACACCAACCATATTATCATTTCCAAAGCTGACGCCCAGCCCAGATGGTTAGGATAAGATGTCCAGAGCCCTAAATGAGGCATTTCTGGGGCATTTTGCTCCTGAGAAAAGCTCTCTCCAAAATTCTGGTAGCCACACAACACCCTTTCCTATCGATTATTTCTGCTGTTTGCCATTACAGCACTGGACACTTGTTTTCTGTGCAAGCATCCACTGTTTTTTCAGGGCTTTTTGAATCCCTCTCTGAGCAATATCCTGTTGCTATGAGTTCCACAGGCTAATGGTGTGGAAAAATATTTCTCTGTGACAAGAGCTACACCTGTCCAACCCCCCTTCTGTGCACCATCCATCACGCTGACAGCATAGGTAACTTGCCCGGGATCATGTCAAAGCGTGAAATAGCTATAAAGGCAAAGCATATGTGTTTGTCATTTTTGTCATTAATGGGACCAAGTAAAACTAAGGCAAAGCTATTGAACTGTGCCTCGGAACCTGGGGGAAGCTGGAGCCACGTCCGAGAGCAGCTCAGAGCGGTGGCTTCTGGTTTGGCCCATGGAAAGTGAACGGGGCGAGCAAGACTTTGCTCTTCTTTATTTCTTTGCGTTTGCTGCCACTGCACCTCAGGGAACATGTTGGGTTTGCTTTCGGGGCCCAAAGAGGCTGCACAGCCTGGTGCAGGGGCAGCACTGCCTCCACAGCCTGGAAGGACATGGGGCTGTACCCACCTGAGACAGCGGGGACCCCCAGTTCAGTGGGGGACTGGAAACAACACCCACCTTCCCTTTAGCCAGGCAAGCGAACCTGAGCAGGACAGATCTAGTGAGCTTTTAAGGCAGCTCTCTGGTGTGATTAGTTAGAGCCTAACATGAGATAAAATCAATTGGAAACTTGTGTGAGTTAGGGCTGCTCTCATCAGTCAGAGTTTGCAGCAGCCAAGTGCAGCATGATTGTTATTAATATCTGCTACAGATATATAAGCTGAAATGGGGCTTTACAGCGAAAAGAAAGACAAGTTGCTGTTTCCCAAGAACACACAGGTTGCAGATCTAATTCAGAGCCGCGCTGAGCACCCTGCACATCTGCAGTAATAGGAACTGGCTGTTCTTAGGAGAAAATATACTGGTGTCTTACACGCACATGCATTTTCTCATGATACAGAGGGACGCTGTTTAGGAGTTCAAAGTGCTCAGTATTATGATGGTTGTGGTCCTGCCCAGGAACTGCACTAGATATTAGCCAGCTCACACGCCGCAGGTGAGTTAAGACAAGCCTATGCTTTGTGCTTCTTTCAAAGGAAATCGCTTTACGCCCATGCAGTCAGTCCCGCGTAAGGCTGGACCTCAGCGTCGGCTGTAGTGCTCGCTGCTGTGACTGCTGCGCTAATTCCCGTGCTGCGATACGAATGGGATTGCATCATAAACCCACACACCTTAGCCGCGCTGATGGCCAGGCCTATGTAATAGCCCAATGCATTGGTGCTAATGATCCAGTGTTTATGGTGGCCCACAGCACCGTTGTCATGCCAACCAGATGGTATTCCTCCCCAGAAAAAAAAAATAATAGCCAAATAAATAAATACTTTCTTTCCTTAGACTGATCTGTCTGTTTAATCCGAGTTGGAGGTTAAATCTGAAGGGGGGAAATCCAGGATGAAATAAAGAGCCAGCCTCTGTTCAGATGAGAGCAGAGTGAAATGTCTTTCACCCTCCCCATCCGCTCTGCCCTTTGCAGAAGACTCTGCAAAACCTCCTCTCCAGCGAAGCAAACCCCTCCTGCGGCAGGGCAGCGGAGCAGCAGTGGCTGCTGAATCGGTCCCTGCCTGAGGATTTGGGTCACGTCAGGGACTTCCACACTGAACCCCGTATCCCGGTCCCACAGCAGCATGGCTGCAGCAGAGTCACAACACAGGGAAAGTCTGTCCCTGTTGCTGCCAGGCTGCTCATGAGCGCCCAGCAGCTCGCCTAGCCTGCCTTCTGCTCAGCCCCAGCACCTCTGCTGCCCCAGCGGAGGTTTTGGACTCTGACTTATCCATTGGGATGCTCGCAGGAGGGAGGGCGCTGCTATGGACCCAACCGAGCCTCGCTCCTCCTTGGGATCCTCCCTTCCCTTTCTGAGAGGGTGATGTGCTCCAGAGCTCCAGCTCTTCCTTAGCTCAGCCACCAAACCTGGCTTCAGAGACCATTGTCACAATCTCTTCTCACAACGTGTTTTGTTTCATACTGAGATAGACTCCTGCTGCTGATTTCCAGGATGTTGTGCCTGGATCTCACTATTTCCCTCTTGGGAAATCACCCATCTTCCTCTGAGAAACACGTCTTCTTTCTACAGGTCTTTTTCACGAGTCACTTCTCACTTGCATTTCCAATCCCTTTTTCTTGCCCCTCTCTTGTCCTTTAATCCAGCTCACATTACTCTAGCAGTAAATTATTTAAAACAGGCAAATACGTGCAACAAGCTGGCTTTCTGTCAGACATGAGCCTGTTCAGAAACTGATACACTCGAAATTTCTTTATCTTGGCCCAGCTTTGTCTTTAGCTGGCTTTTTCCCAGTGTCCCACATCTCTCCACCCTTCAGGTGCCTGCCTCAATTTTTGGAGGAGCATCTCATCGCATCTGCTATTTTCCTGTGGTCCTCATGCTCCCCCAAGGGATCAATAAAGCAGAATTTACTGGAATTCACAAAATGATGCAGGTAACAATAGTTTGAATTTTAACAGCAAATGAAAACAACAAATCTTGGAAGGGGCATAAACCCTTACACTACAGGTTGGACCAGTAGCTGGCTTGAAGAGGAAACTGGCCCAGGGACTGGCTTGTCCTGCCAGTGTAGTTTCCCCTTGCAAAGTTTCTTGCACGCCTGCTGTGCCCTCTGCCAGTGCCCCTACCAGCAGGGACAGGACAGGGATCAGGTGAGCTGGAGCTCTCTTCCATCTCCAAACTCCTGTGGTTTTGACTCTCGTAAAAACTGAAGAGAATGAGGGATACTCAGGATTCAAAAATTCAATGACAGCACCCCCAGTTAGGCACTTCAGAGTGAGAACCACCACCCACACGCACCATCTCACTCACTTTCCTTTGTCAGCACGGAGACATTGAGTGAGCTAAGGCAGACACACTGATTCCCACGTGCCTGCGCAGCATCCTGCACAGCTAGTGAGGCTCCACGGGAGGCTGTATTAATTTCTCCCTGTTGTACGTGAAGTACGTGAAAGGCCACTTCTCACAGTCCTGTGTTCTTAGGCCGGTTTTGCCACAGACTGCTTTCCATCTCTCCTTTCATCAGTCCATCAAGCCACCTACGCCCAGTATTGTTCTCCCTCCCTCAAGGCTGTGCCAGGGAGAAACTGTTGTAGGGTTTGACCAATAAACCTGACAATTTGTGTGCTCTTGTAGGAAATCTTGAGGTTCAGCAGCATCTGGGTTTTTCTCCCATTGATGTTCTTGAAGCTGAGTCAGGTTCAATTTTTCCCGGAGATTTTCAAGGTCTCTGTTTTATGTCCAAGTGCATGGGACAGTTGACCCCGTTGAGTAATTTCATCTCATTAGACAGACATGCATGTTCATTGAGATAAGGATGAGTTGTCTTCCATAAGGAGCAATAGGTTTGAAATCAGATCTCAGTTGGTCTTTCTCTTACACATTCAATTGGTGTGACCCCCCCTCCACTGAAATCCTACAGGGATATATTTCAGTGGGCTAATTATAAATTCCCTGTGTCTTACATTAGCTGGATACAGCATGCCTGGTGGCATGAACCTCCCCTCCTTCATTCGTGTTGTGCACTTCTCTTGCTTCAGGCAAAAGTAATTTCCCCAGCCTGGAAATGTGATTTAATTTGACCTTGTTCACACAGGTTCTGCATCTTTTACATTCCCACCCCCAATGATAAAACAGGATCAGAGGAAATTGCTATGATTCACAGTGATGCTCTGCCTCAGCCTCCAATTCTTCTTGTTCCTTCCTCTCCCCTCATCCCCGGCTCTGCCTACCCAGCACAGCTGTTTTCCTTACAGGGTACTTCTGACTGTAGGTGGAGGATGTAAGAGGAATGTGAAGATGTGAAACCACACGCCTGTGTCACATCTCCACTGCTGGGAGAGGCAAACTGCTTGTCTTTCCTTATGAGCTGCTTCAGGAGCGAAAGAAAAAGAAATGGAGAGGGAGAGTGAAGAGGGAATATTAACAGAAACAAGGGGAGTGCTCTAGCACTCCATTTCTCAACTGGTTTTGTAGCAGAGCCTTACTGGAGAGAATTGTCCATGGTCCCTGCCTGATGGGATCTGGTCCTTCAGCCCTCCACTGCTGGCCCCGAGGCTGCTGTGGGGTGCTCACCTGCACCTTTCCACGGCCCAGGGGCTCCTTCCCCTGGCCTTGCCCTCCATACCACAAGCTCTTCTTCCAGCGCTGCTGAGGTGGTGAGAATAAATTGTCTGACATAAATACCTCAGCCTTGGGCTCACCGATGGTCCCATTTAAAGGGGATCTGCAGAGTTTCTTGCACTCTCCCTGCACAAGTGCAGGAAATCTTGTTTGTGGGACTCCCTCCCCACAGTTTTCTCTTTGATCCTCAATAGTGAAACTTAACAGTGGCCTTCTCTAGCGAAGACTGTCTCGTCAGCTGTGCCAGAGCAGTATTTATAATACAGTTGCTACTTTGCAGAATCCCAAAGCATTCAAGATGCTTGGAGAGCACGCTCTGGCTGTGCATCAGCTACCTCCACCAGTAAACTCGGGCATGGGAACAGCAAGCCATTTTACACCAGCTCACAAAAGCCGTAAACCATGACAAGAAACACTGGCTATCTGTAGCAATAAGCTGCGGAGCGCTATGGAAGCATGCTTACAATATTTTCCCAGTAATGGGGATGGCATCAATTGTCAGCGAAGCAGACAATCTGGCTGCACGTGTCATTCAGACTTGTTAATGCTCTGCTTCTCGTCTGCTGGCTTTCCCTTTTGTGCTGAACTGCTACTAGAGCCTTGGAAAATCTGCTGGGTCCAGTGCCAAATTGTGTGGATCCTTTCCCTCCAATTACAGAAGATTTTAATCTTATTTTAGGTGTGTGGGACTGTTATTCTTTGCAGCAAGTTTCTGAATGGGCTGAGAAATGTTTGAGATACCTTAAGAAAAGATCAGAGCTATATTCAATATTTAAAAACCTTTAACTATAGAAGGTCATACTTGCTCTTTCTCTCTCTACTTCAGCAGCTGACATCAAAGGGAGGATGGTCTAAACAGGACATATCCAACCCCAGCTTGTATTAAGGTAGCTTTGCCAGACAGGAAGGACCTCGAGCAGTCTATAAAGGACCGGTAGCTGCCAATGTTGAGCTTGTGCACTGAGAAGAGAGTGCGAAGGGGCAGGACAGAGGAGGAGAATATGTCCTCTCATCTGTACTCTGCAAAGTTGGGAAAGAGCTGCCAGAGCTGGAGTCCGCAGTGGATAAAGGACAAAGCACTTGCATTAACATTTTGCCCCCAGTTAGTACAGGGGGGGAATACTGGCCTGGGGAAGCTGGGTGAGGTCCTCCAGGTCATAGACTTTAAGGCCAGAAGATTCAATTCCAGGCATGGGTTGGGTTGTCTGCATGTTGACAGGCGGAGCAGTGAGTCAGTCTAGAGGCCCAGAGGGTGGAGGGCTTTGCTTGCTCTCCATCAGCTTGAGCCTTTCTCTGTCAGCCAAAGCAAGACGCCTTGTTCCCTGGAGCCCCCAAACGATTGCTGATGCCTCTTACATGGAGACAAAGGTCCACCCGAAGCAGCCTGGGCTGAAAACCTACCAGCCTGGCTGTAAGAAGCGGCAGCAGGAGCTCATTCCCAGTGAACGGAATGTTTGCAGGGCGCAGTGCAAGGCTGCCCGTGACTCAGTGAGGTCCAAGCACTGCCCACTGCCAAGTAATGTTTTTGTAAGAGACTCATAGAAGCCATCCATGGTTTCTAGTCATTTTCCACTGCCCCCCCAGGCAGCTTGCGTGAGGCTGAGCAAGTCACTTGCTCTCTCTGGCTGCATCTATACTCGTCTAAATTACTGCACATTCTGGCTTGCTTTCATCCGCTCCTCTTCCATGGTGAGTTTGCCTCCATCCCTCATCTTCGAGCAGGAATGAGCATGCTGATGCTGCCCTCCATCCTCTCGCTGTCTCTGGTCTGTTTAAACTGTAATGTTTTAGGAGCAGGGACATTAACCCTCGTCTGGATTAGCATCGCTCTAATGTAAATAATATTAGTTACATTATAGATGTTTCCGTAATTAGAGTTCTTGTTTCTATAGGCATTTAAACACCTCGTCTCCTCATTTGACAGTTACGTTATTTGATTTGTGTTCTCCTGATGTGGAGATCGGTACAGAAACCCTTTTATCTCTCCTGATGAACAGGTTGAGGCTATGATGGGATTTGATTTTTTTAGCATCGCGTGTAGGGAGGAGCCCAGGTACTAGGTACGATTGGCGTGAGGTGGGATACTGCCACAGAATTTGAATGGAGGTTAAATAACGTGGGAAGAAGCAGGGTTTTAATCAGTGGGGTTTTTTTCAAGGAACGTGAGGTCAGAACAGACCCTTTCAAAAGCAGGGGCTGGGGCGATGGGAAAGAGCTGGCCTAGGTGGTGAAACCTTTTGGGAAGAAAACTTGGTCTCCCTGTCCCCGTCTGCTTGCCCTTTGAAGGGGACACATCAGTCTTTTGCTTCTGAGGGAAGCCCACTCATGTAAGGGTTTACTGGAGATGATTTTTATCAGAGAAGCTTCTCTTGGCAGATGGCTGTATGTTTTAAATTTAAACAGAGAAGCATAAATAGTAGAAAAGAAAAGAGGGTAATAAGAAAAATATTAAACTGCCCAGTGCAAATCTTTGGGGAACTTCTATTGCAATAACTGACCTCCCATATAGCACCATTTATTTCATACGCTGGCAGCTTTATAGGTGCTTGTGCAGCTACAGACGAACACCAATTTGCCAGCGCAGTTTGTTTTGATAACTTGTTTTCAATAAATCTATATTAAAATAAAAGGGAAAATTAAATAGACCGAAGTCGGTGGCACTAGAGATAAGGTAGCACATTACTACACTGGCCTCTTCGGCTGGAGGAGCCGCCTCTTACCTCCAACATGGGTCACAGCTGTGATGAATTTCAGCGGTCTCAGCTGTGCTTTTTGCTGGTGACCAGCGTAAGTGAGAATATTTTTTGGGGAAAAGGGAATTTTGACTTTTCAAAACTCAGCTGCTTCAGGGCTCTATCAAAGCAGGTCTGGGAGAGGACCCACCGTTCACTCTCACAGGCTTTTTGTCTTGGGTTTCAGAGGACACTTGCAAACACCGAGGCCAAGGTCTCCAGCCTTGGGACCCCTCTGCGCTGTCTCCCAGGACCGTGACGTGTACCCATCCCTGTGTGGCAATCCACACAGTTGGTACCTGCGGACTGAAAGCAGCAGGAGGTGCAGGAGCTGCGACCGCTCCGCAGGCAAGAGGGAACTGGGATGTCAGCGTCTAAGGCTTGTCTGGACACAGACTGTCCTTCTCTCTGCTTCTGGCAGAATAAGTGCCTCCAGTGGCAGAAGGGGAAGTCCTGGTGGAAGAGAGGAAGGAGGGAAGAGAGAATAGAAACGGCAGGGAGAGAGCTGAGAGGGAAGGAAAGAAGAAAGAAAGGAAGGAAGGAGCGAGCTGTGGGAAATGATGGGAGGAAGAGAGAGGCTGGAAAAGGAAAGAGGGTCTCCAAACACTGGAGAGAAAAGACAAAGAGACAGAAAATAGAATTAACAGAAGGGGAGACGATGGGGAAATTAAAGCAGCGTAGACAGAAGGTATGTGAGAGCAAGGGTCTGACTCTCAGCCGCTTGCACCAGGGAGTAACTCCTTACACACCTCCCTCCCGGTGACTTCAGCTCTCCTTTGGAGGTGTATTTTTCTGGAGAGAGAGGTGAGACCTTAGGTGTGATGAAAGGAACTGCTTTGGCCAGGAATTTAGGAAATACTCTAAAGACCTGGTCTCCAGACACTTGGAGCAGCAGTGTTCAATTATTTAGTTTCTATGGGGCAGTTTGGAGGATACTTGGATCCAGGAAGTTTTGCATAGTGCTGAACAGCACGGCTGAGTCCAAACAAATAATGAACGTAAGAGATTTCATGGTAGAGCAGGTCAATTTTTTTCCAGCAGACCAGCTGTCTATCAGAAAACGCTGGTTGGAGTAACTGGAAACATTTCCTAGGACGTATCAACATTACCCAAGCTTCTGCTGAGAAATTAGCCAAAATGTTCACATGTTGGGTTTTTCTCATCTCCTTCTGACAGCATTGTTTTACTCCTGTGTTACACATTTATAACCCTTTTGGTCCAAGTGCTTGGCCAAAAACACGGGGTCCCCTGAGCTGAGGGGGAGCCAGGCGCTCTCCGGGTACGATATTTTTCCTTTGCGAAGTTTCGGTTCCCTGCCCGCGGCAAGAATCAAACCACCAGTGACGGTGGGTTGCTGCCAGGCCGTTTTCCTGCCAGCCGCCAGCCCGAGACCTAGTTCAGGTTCTTCCAACAACCACGTTCCCTGTGCTTGATCGGATTGTCCTCGGTGCTTCTCTTCTCCCCGGCTGCCCTACTCTCTTATGTCCATCTTTTAAAAGCACATTTGAAAAAAGAGTAGTCAGAAAGCCACCATCATCCACATCCCGCCCCCGGCTTGGGACAGGGATCCTTGTCGTTCCTGATGTTCAGTTTCGTGAAGCAACTTAGCTGGTTTAATCGGGATCTTAAAAAAGGGTGGACATTATGCCTGTCGATGTAATATATGGTATAAGGAAACATAACAGCGTGGTGTAATGGATGGTTTGGGCTTGGAGAATTATATAATAATAAAAGAAAAGAAATATTAAAGTGGTAAAGTGAAAAGAAATACACTATTTTTATTTGGGAATATGTCATTACATGAAAAAAAAAATCAGAGTGCTAACTTTTTGTCCCAGCTTAGGTCAAAAATCATATTTTTTGAAACCTCAGAATTTCCCAAGGGACACAAATTCCTTCGTTATTATTTTTGGCCAGCTGTCTTCCATATGACTGCCCAGGAAAAGTATTTTATCTCGAGTTAAAATCCCACACATAAAAACGTCTCTCTACCTTCCAGCAGGTGTGCTTGTCCTATGGGAAGATTTGCTTTATCAGCAATTTGTTCCTCCAGGAGAAACGCTTAATTTTAGATGGTTTTTCCATTTACACTTAGAGTTCAAGACACTCGAGCAGCGGCTCAGTATTGGGTGGCCTGTGCAGGCGTCAGAACCCTTCCTTTATGCACTGCAACCCTATTAGCTAAAATACTGGCAAAAAGATTTTGGTGAAGTGTTTTTTTTTTTTTAATGTTCCATTAAAAATGTTTAAAATGTTTAAAAATGTCCCGTTTCACTGCTGTTGATGCCCTCGCTTTGAAATACAGCTTTCCCATGACGACATAGCTGTAAAACACATTCAACTTTTTATTTTTTTAATATTTTTTTTTACTAGTTAGCAATGGAGTTTTGCTATAGCCATTAAAATATAAAGAATAAACTGCACCCAACTGTACAGTATTTTTTTACCAGCATTTATAGTGACAATATAAACCATGAGGGTTAAGCCTGAATTTTTTTGTGTATGGCATTGGAATATCAAGATTAAGTATACAGTGTGAGCACAAGGGTTTTACGACATACAATAATGTAAAAAAGTTTGTATTTCTTTAGCAAATTGACATCATGGTTTGTCCTTCTTTCTTTGTACTTCTTAGGTCTGAGTTTTAGGTCTGAGAGCTGGGGAAGGCAGGGTGGATGATTCAGTGCAGCTCCCTTGAACCGGAACCGGGTTGGCACCGACAGGACATTTTACGGTGCTGTAAGTGGCTCGTTTCACGGTTCCCACCGCTCCTCTCAGGAGGTGATCCCACAATTTGATGTATTGTAGCCTCAGGAAATTTCTCCTGATGTTCAGCCTATGTTTTCCTTCAGTCAAACATCTTGTGGAACTGCTCTGGTGAGGGGTTGTTTTATTTTGTGCTTTGGTGCTGACACCTTCCTGACACGTGTAGGTAGTTTTTCTGCTCATCCCACATACAAAGTGGGGGTAAGGGGCAAACCCTGGATTCACTGGGCACTTTCTGCCCTCCCGCCTTACCCCAGCCACCCACCGAGGTGTGCCTCTGCCTTCTGAGGCACACACAGTGTGGTAGTTTCACAGCCAGTGCCAAGCCCTGTGTGCCTGGGGCAGTTGCACCAGACCCATGCAGAGGGGAACCCCGGTGGCGTGCAGCCCAAAATACACAGTGGTTTGTGTTTGCTCTTGAATAACAGGGTGTCCTGGTTTCAGCAGGGACAGAGTTGATTTTCTTCCCAGCAGCGGGTACAGTGCTGTGCTTTGGATTCAGGATGAGCACGATGTTGATAACACACTGATGTTTTAGTTGTTGCCAAGCAGCCAAGGACTTTTCAGCTTCTCACACTGCTCTGCCAAGGAGAAGGCAGGGGGTGCCCAAGAAGCAGGGAGGGGACACAGCTGTCCCCAACCAGCCAAAGGGACAGTCTGTACCATATGGCGTCATGCTCAGTGTATAGCTGGGGGTTGGCCGGGAGGTGGTGTGGCTCAGGAGGTAGCTCAGCATTGGCTTTGGGTTGTGGGCTATTGGGCTGTGCATCACTTTTTTGGTATATTCTAGTATTATTGTTATTAATAATTTTAATAATAATTTTATTTTGCTCTTCCTTTTCTGTCCTATTACACTGTCTTTATCTCACCCCACGCGTTTGACCTTTTCCTTTTCAATTCTCTCCCCCATCCCACCAGGGTGGGGAGTAAGTGAACGGCCGTGTGGTTGTTTTAGCTGCCTGCTGGGTTAAACCACAATGCAGGGGATTTTTTTGGAGACAGGACCAGCCTGTCTGGCCAGCCTTGTCCAGTGCCCTGTGTGTTCAGTCAATGTGAGGTCCAGCAGGGACCACTGTGTCCAACCCAGCAAAGCACAGGCTAGAGAAATGTAATGCTCCCATGCATCAAACTGCAGATTGTTGCCCAAATCCAAGCTCCAGCAGATCTTCTACAGAGATGTCCCATCCTGACCCGAAATGTCCAAGATTCCCTGGACGTCTGTTAACGTAGCCCAGTCAATAGCCACTTTCTGATGTCCTGCTATGTTTTTCTAACGCACTGTATTTCCTAGCCTGTCAAAGGCTGTTGTCCCTCTCACCTCTGTTTTAACTGGAAAAGGATTTCCACCCCATGGCCCTGATTCCGGCTGAATTAATGGTTTTTGAACTGAATCAGCACATTTGAAGTTAAAACAGATCCCCACTGAGTCTGTACATTTTTATTACTGTGCAAGGAGTGCTTAGGAAAATAAAAGGAACAAGAAAGCCCTGAGAGTGGACCACCCTGTTGAGGGGGGAAATATAGAAATCAAGCATGTTTATATGAGTCATATTTATAGGGTCAAGTGACAAATACTGTACGAGGCCTTGGAGCCCAGCTGAGGAATACCATGTGCCAGTCTGGGCACTCGTGCTCAAGGAAATTTAATTGAAACTGGAGCAGGTGCAGAGGAGGTCTACTAAGATGGTGTGGGAAATGGAAAGGTAAGGTGGTGAGGAGACACAAGAATGGAACGGTTTGTATAGCCTAGCAAAAGAAAGATGCCAAAGATGACTGGGATCTGAGAGCTGCCTGTAAATACACCAGGGGAGGAATAAAATCTCCACAAGTTAAAGTAAAGGATCATTTTGCCAGAGTAAATTAGTGTGAACTAGTTATGAATACATTTTATCTGGGAATTAGAGGCAGTTTCCCATCTATCAGGCAGAGAAGGTCCAAAGAAGCCTTCTACCCAGGTTAACATTGGCAAGTAAACAAACATATTTGAAGATGGAGGTGGATAAATTTACTGGGATGTTGGATGGGGAATGATAGTACAAGATGGAGGAGAATGGCTCAGTATCTCTGGGACTCCTTTCCCGGCCCGTACTCCTAAATGCAGATTGCTTTTATGATCTGAAATCCTCTTTTGCCTTTCTTTTGCTAAGGACCTCAGCACCTTTAAAATGACCTGTCCTTATCACCCAGGAGCCTTGTGCTGCATCTGCAAACCTCCTGGCCCCACAGAGCTGCTGCTGCTGCCACTCCCAAATTCATCAAGAGGGTCACTGTCAAACAATGAGACACGCTTGCTCCCACCGGGGCTGGATGAGCTGCTTTCTTTCAAAACACCCATTAATTGACAGCTAGGAGTAGCTTTCCATGATGACAAGCTGTCATTAATATCACTCACCAGGATGGTGCCCCAGTGATAGTATATGTGTTTAGAGGAAAAGGGAGAGAGAAATCCTCTGCAAACAAATGTTTCAGCAGAATACACGAACTGAGCTGTGGTTTCAAGAATGACAACATGAATATAAAAATGTACGTTGCGAATATTAGTATTCCCTTAAATATGTGTTCACGTTGGTTAATGAGTCCCACTGGTGGCGTTAGTAACTGAAGGATTTGGGTTGGCACATTATTAACTTGTTAAGTAGAAAACAGTGATACAAGACTACTTGTCATGTGTATTGTAAGACATTTAAAAGTTGCGTTCAGCATAAGCAGCTGAACAGAACTAAAGAGTCTCCTTTAAAATGAGGTGAGGTTTCTTCGTGCCGTAATCACGTACAATCCCGTTGCTTTAACAGGAGCTGTGCTCCGCGGGTCCTGGGGAGGGAGGCACTGGGAGCAGGGCTGGGGAAGCAGTCGGTGGGACCCTTCCTCCTCCTCTGTGCTGACTTGGCAGCAGGCAGCAGCCTGAACCTTCATCCTGGGCTAATAGGGGTTCAGCCCTTTATTCACGGGGAGGATCCGCTGGAGCTGTCATGTGGGTTCAGGTGGGTTTATTCTGTATTTTCTGCCCTACTCTGCCCCACCAGTTTGCTGCATTCTTGTACAGCCCCGTATATCCATCAGCCCAGAGGTGGCTGCACATCTGTGATAAATGAAATCGTGCTTTGTTAAGAAACTGTTGGGTTTTTAAAGCAAATAAAACTTATAGGTAACTGTAGACCAGGTTGCTGCATCTGCTGGCAGCAGCGCAGGAGATCCAGATGTAGGAGAGGGGGCAGAGCTGGAAGCTTCGAGCTGCCCTTTCCACCCAGTGTTTGAAGCCTCCTGTAAATCAGGACAGCCCAGACCCCACCCCAGCGTGGACCCTATTTCCTCTGGGCCTCTTACAGCCATTCCAAAATCTCTAAAGTAGGACAAGCAATTAAGACGCTAGAGCTGCTCCTGAAACGTGCTCCCTTGCTCTCGGATTGGCAGAAGGCTGATGCTGTTGGTCCTGAGGCAATGGGGTGGCGGGACTGGCACGGGCTGTGCTAGCAGGACTGAATAAGGTGGCCCTGATCAGCAGCAAGCAGCCCTTTTGCCCGGTTTTCCCCATACGCATGACGCAGCTTCTCAGCACTGCTTGCCCAGGGCCCCACGGCAGTGGTGCACCCCTGCGTTTCCTAGCTCTGCCAGTGACCGAGTCCCTTGGGGGGGAGCTGTTCCCAGCAAGGCTGCTACGGGGGCCGTGCGCATTGATGGGGAGGCAACAGGGTGTCTTCTGATCACCCTCATGCATTTTTCCAGAAGCCTGGAGTGAGCCAGATTAATCTGTAGGTGACATTTTCAGTGGCCCGCAGTGTTCATTTGAGACACGCACACAGAAGACAGGTTCAGATAGAAACGCTACAGAAACAGTGACAATATTTAATAAAACATGGCTCTCCTCAGACTGGTTTGGGTGCCTTCTTTGGCAGCTGATAGCTGTGCCAGAAAAAAAGGACCTCTTTGAAAGTGCAGCTGCCAAAGGCAATCGCATTGCCGTCCCATAGTCTTTGGAAGACAACTTGTATGGATCTCACATGGGTCACTGGGGCTGGCAGAGGCCAGGATGTGGCCCCTGGTTATTGCAGATGCTGGGAAAGGGGTTTCCCCCAAAAAAAAAGCGGGCAGGAGGAAATCTCCCGCCTGCTATGCTGCCTGACAAACCCAGGAAAACAGCACCAGTCTTGGCTGATGAAAAAAGGACATGTACACATCTATGAGCCATTCATTGTTTGTCTAGTAGAAGAAATTATTTTTTTACTGCTAGATGCAGAGGTCAGCAGTGAAAAGGCCTCCTCTGTCATCCTCCTAGAAACACAGGCAGGCTGCGAGCCCTGCGTTTCAAGCTTTGGGGTTGCAGTGTAATTTCAAGCATGTCTCAGCCAGTTTCCATCCCTCCTAAGGAGGCACAGGGAGAGATCACTCGAGGAACACCACAGCACAAAGGCCCTCGATTCGCTCTCCGGGGCTCCTGGCAAACCAGACATCAGTCACCAAAGGCTTGACAAATCACAGCGATACAGCTAAGCTTAGAAGTAAAACTTCACATTATCCTTGCTTATGTGGGTGGGAGGCTGCGAGATGCCAAATCTAAGAGGGCTTAAAGGAACTCTGTCTATTATTAAATTGTTTGCTGTTGGTATTTTTATAGTTCTGACATGCTACTTTCATGATTCAGGCTTCCCAGGTTCAAGGCTGCACACAAACTGAGCAAAAAGATAAATCCATCCTGAGGAGTCGGGAACGCAGCCAAAGGCAGGGGCACCGGGCAGAGCCAGCCGAGCAAGCGCCAGCAGCCGCATGGCGCGGCGCAGCAGTCCGTGAGCGCTGCACCCCGGTGCTTACCTGCGTCCGGCATTTCTAGGCACAGAGACAGAGAAAGGCTTGAGGGAGGGTTCGAAGAGGACAGCAAGGTAACAGAGGCTGCTCCCACCCGTGGGCAGAGCAGGGGTGTCGTGGCCTCCAGGATCCCTCGCGGTCCTGCTTGCCACGAGCCGGGGACTCAGAGTCTGCTCTTCACACACACGTGGAGTGTCGCGAAGGGGCTGCCGGCTGGAAACGTGGAGGCGTGAGTTAGTGCAGGGGCCGAGGAAGGCAGCAAGGCGGGCAATGGCCCCAGAATGGGGCCAAAAAGCCCTAAAGCAGAATGGCTTCTGCTTTTCCAGGGGTGCAGGCGGGGCAGCAGGCTGCAGGCTGAGGGTGCCAGCCACGGGCGCGGGGAGCAGATGCCACAGCTCAGGGGCGTCTGGCGGAGACTGGGCAAGGTGCCGGCAGGGTGGGCGTCAGAGCTGCGTGAGCACAGAACTGGAAGCTGGGGACTGATGTTAAAGGGTGGGCAGGGGGAGACAGCCCCAGGCTTGCTGAGGGACCTGGCTTTGACTTAGTCTGGACCAGACGGCGGAAGGCCACACCGGCCGAGCCCAGCCGTGGTTACCGGCGCAGCCCTGCCCGGGCACCATTCACACCAACAGCGTTACCAGTGCCGGCAGCACCTACCTGGTCCGGAACGAAGGGAAGCGGCGGTGCAAGCGCTGCAGCAGTGGGGGCGAGGAGACGCCCCTGCAGAGGGGTCCCCGACCTGCGCCCGCGGGCAGCGCCGCCCCGGCAGGAAGGATGCGGTCTGTCCGCGGCAGCCCCCGCGAACCGCACGCAGGCACGGTACCGCCTTCACATGGCGCTAGGCTTGCTGGAGGCCGGAGCCACTGGGGCCCGGGTAC
>VWZZ01005311.1:167371-285718 GCA_013399095.1 Psophia crepitans | reverse complement strand
GGGGCGTGGGGAGGCCGTTGGGGATGGGTCGGCCCCGGCCCGACGGGAGGATGCGGGGCGGTGGTGGGCAGGCGTGGCGGTGCCTCGTCCCCTCGACGCCGAGCTCCGGCTCCGCTCTGCTGGAGCTGGGTGCCGCCGGGCCCTCCGCTCCCCGCACTGTGCCTTGGGTGGCAGTGTGGCGGGGCCCAGCCGGAGCGGGGGCGGCGCTGTTAGAGCTCGGGGATGGGGGAAGGATGTGTCTGCCCGGGGCGTGCGCGGGGTGAGCAGGAGGCAGCGGCAGGGAGGGCTGTTCGTGTTCTTTTTGGGATGTGGAGGTTCGTGGATGGAGACGATGGGGGAGTAGGAGGTTTGATTTAATTTTTTTTCTGTTTTTTTATCCTGTGAGATTGAACTGGTCACCTGTCTCAGATCTTGAGGCTGAAGTAAACTTGGGGAGGCTTAGAAGAGCAGAGTGTGTTTACTTGTTTCCTGACTGGCAGTAGAAAATTTCTTCTCCTGTTCTTTTCTGGCTGCTGTGCTGTTACAGGTGTTTCTTCTGAACTGAGGTGGATGGAAAGGTGGTGTCCTTTACTCCTGTGTTCTGTCTTTTACAAGTCCTGTGTCTGGTGGATTTACGTGGTCGCTGCTGGCCTGTTTGCTAATAAGTCTGACACTTGTTTTACTCTCCCTTTACTTATCTCTTCTCCTTACTGAGCTTTTGGTTTCAGAAATGGGTGGATTGAAAGCTACTGTTTAGTCTGAACTCTTAATGTTCTGTCAGCTGTGATGCAGGGGACCAGCAAGTTTTCTAATAGCTAATGCTTGCACTGTGCTTCAGGAAGGGTGAGGTACGCAGGGCTCCGGGCAGGTACACCTCAAAGGCGCTTGTGCCATCAGATGCCATTAGACAGTTGTTTGAGGATTTTATTTATATTTTTAATGGTAACTTGAATTTATTTTATCTTTTAGTTGCTCTTTGCAGCTTTGCTTGTAGCATCTCCTATCACTTGATGTTAAAGTTGGCATTTGAACTTTTATTTCCAAGAATGAATTATTCTTAAGAGAAGTAGTGTGTTAAAGTCCAGTTGGTTACCCTGCGTTGTGTGAGCTTGGGAAACTTAATTTCAGATATTTTTGTTTCCTTTTTCAAGAACTGAATTCTGGCCTTTGCAACTGAATTTTCACGTTAATTTATAATGTGGACTAACTGCTTGTCTTGTTTCAGAGAGTGGCCCTTTTGTGGTTCTTGCTAATCTCAAACTTTGGGTTGCACTACGTGGATGTTGTGTTGGGTTTGGTTTTTTTTTTGTTTGGGTGTTTGTTTTTTTTAAAAGTTAGCGTGTATAGCCAGACATTTGAGCGTTACCAAAATCCAAAAGGAGAAACCCATTAAAGCATTAGAAAGAAAATGCTCATGCGTTGGATACTAAATAAAGAAGTCCTTGGATTGAGCGTACGCTGATAAGACCTAAAGTTTCTGCTCTGCGGTTGACAGATACTTAACTTCAGTTTGATTCCTTTAGGAGGCCCCATTACAGCTGTTTTGGTGCTTATCTTGTTTTGACTGTTAACTTTGGTAGACCTTGATTTACTTTATTTTTTAACATATTTTATTTTTCTCCGTTAAATTTTGAAAATGGAAGAGACTTAAATGTGCAAAGTTTTTGCACTTTATCTCTGTATTGATCCAGAAGCCAACTCCAGTAAAGGGCAACAGGTCCATAGAGCGCAGGTCTAATGAAGTTCAGGTAAACGGTGTAGGACATGGCCACTGTGGCTGTACTTATCGGAGAACACTGAAGGGTCTTAAGTAACTGTGCATTTGTCACAAGTCTGTCCTTGGATCTGAAGCACGTGTTACTGCTGGAAGTGGTCATCGCAGAGACTCCTGGCATTTTACTGTAGTAGTGCTGAGCTGATGGCAAATAGGGGAATGAGGGGAGAAGAGGACAAGTTATGGCTCTCGAAGCGTAACCTAGAACAGAGGTGCTGACTGTGGCTGCTGGATACCATTTAGCAACTTTTCTCACCCCTAAGAAGTTACCTGTGCTGGCCAAATGCCAGCTGAGAAGTTATATTCTCTCCAGATACGTTGTGCAGGTAAAGATACTTCACTCTCAACCAAAATGACAGTCGTTATTTTTTTCTGTGGTTGAATATTAGGGTCAGCACCTTCCCTGACTGGTTTTCTGGGCTCACTGAGACTGGTTTGTGTGGAAACCATGCCCCACTGTAGCTGCTACTTTGCCTGGAGCATTTTCCCGTCCACCAGCACAGAGCTTTGGCAGAGTATAGACTCTCTTGTACCACTTACGGAGTTCATTTGTGAAGATCAAAAGTGAACAGCGTGTTGAACAATGCAAGTGTTGTCTCCCTGAATCCAGACTGAGGTTCATTTGGAACTCTCTGGTGTTAACCTTCAAGTTCCTTTTTCAGATAACGGAGGTGTGCAGCTGTCTAAGTGGTCTGAACAACTGTGGCATTCATGTGTATGAAAATCAAGTAATTATGCGTGCTAGATTCCATTAAACAAAGGGTGGCCTGCTATGTCTCCTTTCCACTAAATTAGGCCAATATGCAATAGTAGCTTTTACTGACTAGACGTGTAGTAGCTACAAATCTCTTAGTCCTGGCTCTGGGAGTTCTGTTGTGGATGGAGAGCACTGAAACGCCATAAATTTTAGAACTCGCTCCAAAGACCAGGGCTGGGAAAGTTTGAATGAAAACGAAGATGTGTTATTTCTTTAACAGCGAGCGGATTGACCATTGGAACGAGCTGTCTGAAGGTAGTGAGGAGCCTCCGTGCTTGGTGCTGCTATTCAAGGCCAGAAACTTTTCCTGAAAGATGTTCAAGCCTTTGGGCTCAATTCAGGAGGAATGAAGTGGAAACTTTGTGGCCAGCATTACATGAGGTTCAGAAAGGATGGTCCAATGGACTTTCCGAATTCAACTCTTACATGTTTAGGCTACTAGAGCCAAGATAACTTCTCCATTTCCTGCCACACCGTGTGCGTATCCTGGTCTGAGTACGTGGTTTGGTGAGCGTCAGAGACAACCAACAGCTCCCAATGGCTCATCTCCCTCCTACTGCCAGCATGGGCCCATCCCCTCCTTCGAGCTTTGACACTCATCCAGCCTGGCCCTGGGCTGATTCGTCTCACTAAACCAGCAGAAAACTATCTTGTTTTAACTGGGTTTTGTTCTGGCGACATTAGCCCTTTTATAGCTTCTTGTGGTTGAATCGGCTCGCAGAGGAGCCAGACGAGCTCAGGAGCTGGTGTAAGGTAATCAGCAGGAGAGGAAGATGGAGAGGGGAGGACAGGCCTGCCTCCTTTTGGCCTCCCAGAACTATTGGCTTGGTTAACCCTATTTTGTGTGGCTTCACCCTGGTGTGTTTTCTTATGGGTCCCATGCAGAGGCAGCAGACTGGACTAGAGGGTTCCTGGTCTGATCCTCTGCAACTGTTCTTTTCCTTGATACCAGATCTGCTCTTCCACTGCAGCTCTCCAGTCTCTTGCAATATGCATCTCTGTTGTTGCTTCTTTGTTTTAATTTTTGTAATTTCCTTCCTCTGCGTTTCCTCTAAGTGACCAGTCCTTTACTGTGTGGAACTTCTTCAGACTCCAGCTTAGACCCGTTTGCCTATCTGCAGTTACTCTTGGAGATGGTTTAAAAATACACAGCAAAACCTGTCTTAGGAGACCAGTCAAGGAGCTGACGAAAGTGGGTTGCTTAGCAGAGGTGGCCTAATAAAATTGGAGTGGAATTGTACTGTGCGTCTTTGGGACGGCTTCTGGGTGGTCTGTTTGGACGAGTTCGTGTCCTACTGGTGTGGAGTCTCGTGCGGGTTTCACTGTGTTGTCAAGTGAACTGAGATGTGTTTGTTTCCCAGCCTCGTAGGGTGTGATAGCCCCAGCAAGTGCTTCCCTAAGTAATCAGCGCCTTCGGCCTCACTCATTGTGATCTCACAAGCCATCGCGTCTGTGATGTCACAATGGAAACGATTCTGGTGCTCTGACATATCTGATGCCTTTGACATATCAGCCGAGGAACGCAGCGGGAAGAATGAGCTCAAGAATGGGAGAAACCTTCCTTAACCCAAGAGTGCCCTCCATCCTTTAGTCAACCCTTTCCATGTTCACTTGTCTCTTCCTTATCGCTCGTATAGAGGGAAGCCGGTGCCTATATAGAGTGAATTTTTTTTTTTAATGGAATTACCCAGATCCGTGTGTGCCCCAGCTGAGCGGTTGCCTGATTTTGCTCCTGTAACCCTCATTCTTCTCTGCTGTTACCCTCACTTGTTGTATTGCATCTGCTTTTAGACTGTAAGTTCTTGAGAACAGGGACCTCTTCATCTTGTAGTGGGAAGAGGCTGGGTGCGATTGCGGAGTGCTGTAAAAACAAAATGATTGATGCCAAGTTGTATCTGAGCTGAGTTGCGATGGGACAGTGTATAGGCATCCCGTGGCAATGCTTTGGGAAAGTTAAGTTACGAATTTTCCAAAATACGGGCTTGGTTGTCTGGCAGTGCTGGGTACAAACCCAGCCAAAAGTGAGGGGAGTGCAACCGTGGAAGTGTACTGGATTCACGTTCAAGGGATGATACTGCGAGGTTAACAAACTAAGCAAATTTACCTGTCTGAAATCATGTTACATTATTAAAATGGTTCTAAAAGCTTTGTGTTTTGTTGTTTGTTTTACTTTATGTGTTTTTATTTCTTTTTGCAAGTTTGGACGGTGACAGTGGATAAGCTGGTTTTGTTCATAGTGTGTTGTTTCCTGCCTTGCAGGCTAGCCAGGTGCTGTCATTTTTGGACTGTAGTTCATCTAACGAAATATTTGAGTTTAGCTTAAGGTTGATTTAAAAAAAAAAAAAATTGAGTTATCTCTATTGTTCTTCAGTTACGTCTTCACACAACTGAAATATGGGCTCACATTTGACCTCTGAGTATGCATTTGAACAGCTACCAAAATTGAAGTCTTGCATTTTTGTTATACTCTGTTCCCAGGTGTTGCTAAATGTATGCAGTTTTGTTCTACAAAAAAACACTTTTATTACCCTACTTCTTACTCTTCATACTTATAATTTAATAAAGTAAGACAATATAATAAAATACGACAAACCTGACTTACATTTTGGATTGATTTTGGTTGTTCTAGCCGTGAGTTCAGTTGTCTGTTGGAGGCCAGGAGTCACAGCTGCCCCTACCCAGGCTTTGCACAGGGAATAAACCGATGCGTACACCTCCCAAAGCTTGCTTGCTTTTGTTTTTTAATTTTAGTTTGTTTTGTCCTTTAGATTGGTATGTGTGGGGTTGGTTGTTTGTTTTTCATACAGCAGAGAGTCATATTGCTGTAACAAAGTAATTTGGTGTGTAAATGGAGGCTCTCATAAAACATGTTGGTTTTTGGGTCACCCTTCCCAAGCTGAAGTTGGGTGTTTGTTGTCCTGCCCCCTCCCTGCGTCAGCTTATCAAATCGGGCAGGGAAGGGGAATATTTTTGAGTTAAAGGCAAACTCTTAAAAGTTATGTCTTCTCTTGCTGCCACGTGATTTTAATTAGATGTGGTTGTAAAGAGTGAATAGTAATGTTATGTACAAAGAACCCATTAAGCTCAGTTCGTAGGCTAATTTATCTAGCCATCAATGAGTTTGAATCCTCTGCACCTTGCACGGTGCACATCTCTGTGCGTGGCTTTGGGCCTGTGTCGCAGGTGGGGTGCCCCACTGGGCTTTGTCACCAGCGTCCCTCTCGTGGCTGGAGTTCCCCATCCTGTTCCTTGCGGCTTGTGGTTGCCCCTAAGCAGCTTCCCCGGTGGGAAGCCTGGATGAGTGCAACAGCTGCCGGTGCAGATTCTCCGCTTCGTGCTCGGTGGGGCCCCTGGCAAGCTGGTGGCTACAGCTGACACTTGCCTTGCTCTTGACTGTCCTTACTTGCTGGTGATCAGACTGTTGTGCTTTAGTATGATGTGCTTGGACCACTGACAAGAAGAGCTGCGGTCAGCCTGAGTTTGTCCTGTTACCTGCAGCTGATATCCAGAGATTAATTTATTTTAAATTATTTTTTAAAGGACAGTTGCTGATTATAGCCAGTGGTGTCACGTGTGGCACAAGCTGTTACACAGCACATAAAGTGAACTTTATCTTCCAGCCGAAATGTGCCACACGTGGCCGCTTCCCGTGTTATTGGGTGTTGCAGATGTAAAATGCTGTCACGTTTCCCTAGGTCTGTGTACAGTCTGTCAAAATAATTCCTGAGGTCCAGCCTCAGTTCATGGTCCCGTTAAGTTTCATGCATATCTGTGTAAGGAATTGGAGCTGTGTGATATGAAATATTAACCTGGTAGGGTTGAATGCCAGATGTGACAGCTTGCACTGTCTGAGATTATAATCTGACCCTGTGCGCATAAGAAACAAATATGTGGTGTTTTACGTAGGTTTGGAAATGGAATCACTGAACATGTGGATTTATATGGATAGAGCTGGGCTTCTAATTTTTGAAGCTGTGTTGCTTGCATTGTTGTCTGTCTGAAAAAAAAAAAAGGGATAATTACTAGTGCTTTGCATTGTCATAGCCATTACGAATGCTTTACATGACTTCTAATAAAGTGTGTTTGCTCAGCAGCTACCTTGTGCTCTGAGGCACTCTGACCTTGCCAAAGAAGATGATGCGAGGTCTTCCCAGGGCACCTAGAGCAGTGGCTGGGTAAACACGCAGTTAAAGCTTGAATTGGTTGAAGGTGCAGAGTTTGCAGTGGGGGTGCTCTTATTTGTATGCTGCCCATGTAGGGGAATCGGCATGCAGTACCCTGCTCGCACACCTTTGTTCGGAGCGTTGCTCCCTCTGTTACCTGGGAGAGTGGGGAGGGAGGTTGTGGTTTGGATGGGGAGCCTGATCCTCTTGCTAGACATGAACCACCTGCAGAAGTTGTTAGTGTAAGCAGGCACTACGTGTCGGCTGTTTCCCTCTGCTGATGTCCCACGGTACCTGTGTGACGCGGACCTGGGGGGTCTGGAGTGGTGATGCCGTGTCCACGGGGTGATGTGCCTGAATCCTGCCGAGATGGCCGGTTTGTCTTTGCCGTGTGGAGCCAAGTGGCTTGAGGACCTCTGCACCGCTGTGCGTGGTGTGAGCCAGCCTGAGGATTCATGAGGTTCTTGTCTGATGCCCTAGTCTTGCCAGTTAAGATCCATTAGAGAAGTGGTGATGTTGCTGTGTGTGGGTGGACAGTGTATGTTTTATTGCCTGTGTTCCATACAGCCTTCCTGACTCTGCCGCTCCAACTGTGTATTTTACTTTATGCAGTAGGCTACAGACCAGGTTTTACCAGAACTAACTTACAAGCTACTTCATTCTGAGATACTGTACTTGCTGTGATGGGCCTTCAGGTTCATAACTGGTAGCTTGAAGGTTTAAAACACGTATACTTTAAATATCACTTATCTGAGGCAGGTTAGAAGTGAGTATAACTTCTATTTGGCTGTAATGCATTTATTAATGACAGTAAAAGCTGTAGATGAAAAAGCAATAGGTAGAATTGAGCCCCTTTAGGATAAATGTAATGTTGGGCTCTTTGTTACAGTTTTGTAACTTGAGTTCTCAGTTTTCTGGGTACCTGCTGCCTGGCACATTACTTTAATAAAGCAAGCAGCCCCCCAAAACATGAAAGCTACAAAGTATGGATGCATTTAGACCATGGAATTGGCAGCTTGGGCACTGGCTTTGTCTTAAACATCTCAGCTCCTTTGATTTTTGCCTTTCATTCAAAAGCTTGGAAAGGGAAGGTTACCAAATGTGTGTTTACTCGAAGCACACAACCTGCTCAGCTGCAATTATCTCCTAATCTGGTCCTTCCGAGTTTCTCTGGTCTCGCAGGTAAATACAGATTTAGCCGTTATTCGAGGCATATTATTTACCTCATTAAGTGTGTGTTTTGGCACGTGCATTATTTACCTGCCAGACTAACGGATGGGAGAGAGCAAACGCTGTCTTTTGTGCAAACAGCGACTTTGTTTGCGGGCGGCGAGTGCTCCGTTTCGCCTCGCCCGTTTCGGCTCCGTGTCTCGCAGCGGGCGCTTCCAGCCCTTCGTGGCGGAGTGGAAAGCGAGCGCAGGCGTGGAGAGGCCGGGCGCAGAAACCAGGTGGGTGGGTGGCACGTGGTGCTGTGGAGCTCTTGGGACCAACCGTGGGAATGGATTTAAGGCTCCGTGTCTGTGTAGTGAGGTGTGTGTATGTATATATGCTGTTAGCGGGGGTAATCGTACCTTGTTTGAGAAGACTGAGTTGTTGCGATTTCACTTGGTTTTTTGCCATCGGCCACTGTACCCAGCTATGTAACGCCTCCATGGGTTTGGCTTGAACTCTCAGACCAATAAATGTGTGTCTATGAGCAGCCCCAAGCCTGGTGCACCTTGGGCAGTGACAGTCCTGTTGTGTTTTTCCTGCAATGTTTTAAAATGAAAAAGGGTAAGGGGGGAAGATCCAGGTAGTCTCACAAGGATGGCGTAATTTATTAAATAGCATTTGTTGAATAGAAGCATCAAAAGGTGATGGCTGGGTGAGGTATTTCTTTTGGATGGAGACTGTAACCTAGAGTCCTGCTTGTATTTTACAGTTCCTGCAGACCCTGCAGTTCATGTGTGGGTTTGTTGAACCAATATCCTCCTCTGAGAAATACCTGAAGTAAGAAATCAGGTGTAGCACTAGAATCACATCTCTGATAAATCAAATGAGAACTTCTCTGGGGAGGAGCCTTCCAGCCACCAGACATGTGGATACAAATTGTAAGGAAGGTGGGAGATTTTTGTTGTGACTAACAGGCATTTCAGGGCCAAGCTGTTTGGATAGATTGTAGTCTTGATATGTATATTGATGTATTTAATTCCTACTATATATTAGAAATTGCATTGTATATGAAAAGGCGAAAGGCCCCCTCAGAAGCTTCAATGGGGTTTAGATCAGATTTTCTACGTTTAAGTGGTTTGTGTTGTGTTCTGCTATGATAAGGTTCAGCAGTGGGGTGTGATCTGGTGCCTGGAGCCACAACTGTTGTGTCATAGCTCTTAATTTAGAGCCATTTGCAGAGGTTAATTTCCAGTTGCCTGTGATTCTGGACACCTTAAGTTCAGTCCAAATGTCATCTGTTGTGCTTAGAGCAGGTTATTGTGCCATTTCAGGTTTGCAGTGCTGGAACCTCTACCGGGAAGCACAGAGAAAACCCCTGGCAGAGGAGGCCAGTGAGGAGATACGAGTGGAGATGAGATGTATGTGTGCATGAGTAACCCGAGTCTGTCTTCAGTTTCAGATGCCTCTGGATGTTCAATGATAGCACTCCTCCATACTGGAGCAGCAAAGTTTCCCCAAAACTTACTTTCAAGGGCAAGACAAGCTGTGTGCTCCCTCCTCCCGGCTGGTGTTCTCAAAGGCTACAGCTCCATCGTAAGCAGGAAACTGGCGTCCCACGGCTTTGGAGCTTCCATGGCAGCAATGTCATCCTTCCCTCCACAGAGATATCACTACTTCTTAGTGCTGGATTTTGAGGCTACGTGTGATAAACCACAGATCCATCCTCAGGTAAATAGTCGATCCTGTTAATTATCCCCTTGCAAGTTGCTGCTGCTGTTCTGGGAGGTGGAAGAAAAAAGCACAGTCCTGGCTCACTTGTTTTCTCTGGTTTGTCCCACCTCCTTTCTCTTGCTGGTCCTCCAGGGCTCTTGCCTGTCACCTGCTCTCTCAGGATCAATGCCAGAACCATTTGGTGGGAATGAAATGAAGGAGCCTTATTAACATCAAGGATGTGACAATTCATGTGTTATCAAAATCCTCTTTAAGTCATGTACGCTTGTCATCTGCCTGAACTGGGGATGGTCTAAAAAAATGTTTAACCTGCATTAGTAGAACACTTGTGGCAGCCTTGTTTGAGTCTGCGAGGAAAAAGACTGTTGGTAGCCAACAGCTTTCGGAAGAGAATAGTTTGAATGATAAGAATACATGCAACATAATGGTGTTTCTAAGTAGAGAAGAACAATAGTTTGGAGCTATCTGATCTTGCTGAAGTTATGTTGCCTGGGTGTTAACTCTGGAGAGTAATGAGACAGGAAGAGTTCAGCTTCAGGGAGATTTTCCAGTGCCCTGCTGCTTGAGACACAGAGATCTAGATGAAGTACAGGGTTTTTTCTGCAGATGCTTCTTCCATAGTAGCATGGAGGTTAGTAAATATATTTTCAGTTGTCAGCAGGATGGACCTATGGTTTCCGTTAAAGTTGGAAAACCATGCTAAAAAGAAAGAGATTAACATTGAGTTGGTAGTGAACAGAGTTCCTGAGTCTGTAACTTGAACTTCTGCCAAGCAGTTGGCCTCTTGCAGGTATTGCTGGTATATACCTATTGGGTCAGAATAATTTCCTTTTGCTTTGTTTGGAATATACTAAAGGCTGAGCGGTTTTCAGTGTGGTATGTCGTTACTGAAGTGACTTGGCACAGTGCGTTTGTTTCCCAGTGCAGCTGTGGTTCCCTCTGGGCTTGTCCTGTCCAAGGGATGCTGCAGGTTGGGCTCAAACGTGACTCCTCCCTTCCCCAGCAGTGCCTTGGCGAGTGCTGCCCGCCTCTCATGCTTCCTGAAAAATGGATGGCAAATTCCCTGCTCTTTTGCTGGGTCTTTGTGGGAGGCTGTTGTGGCTCTGCATCCAGTTCTGCTAGCAGGGTCTTAAACAGCTCTCCAAGTGAGATGTCAGGCTATTTCCTGCACGCTCCGCCTCGGGTGCACAGACCTGTCAAAGCTGTAAATTGGATCTACCTTGTCCCTTTGGATATGGGTTTGGTCTGTGCACATTTTGATGCAAAACCATGATGCATGTGGAGCTAGTTTACAGCTGGCAGTAAAACGGAGCATGAGTGGAATATGATTACTACTGTTTTAAGGAGCTTTGTCCCCAAGTCCTTGCCAGGGAAAGTAATGGTCTGGGCCAATGCAGATCTGCTATATATTTTGTTGGTGAGATAGCACCTTTAAGGTGGAGATGTTCTTCAGTGCTGTTTTTCCAGTCTGCTGTGTTCAGTGTCTGTCTGCATCATACCATATGTGGAAAGGGCTGTCAGTCCCTCACATCCTCACAAACAAATTAGTTTGACAAATAAAGAAATGACGCTTGCAGCATGGGAATCGGTGTAGCTGGAAAGGCTGAAGGTGCCTGCCAGAATTGGGCAACTTTATAGAATGAGACTTTAGTTGATGCCCCTGTGTACGCCTTACCTTTTTGCTGACAAGCATGGCTTTTGTCCTCTTCACTGCTGGGCTGTATGTCATGGTGAGCAGACTGTGCCATGTATTTCAGCGAGGTTTTCTGCAAGGTTTTTACTGGCAGGATCTTTCACAGGAACAGTGGCAAACAGATTTTGGAAATTTGGTCTGAGGACAGACCTGGGAGCTAGGAATGGTCAGGTGCTGGTCTTCGCTTGGTCCTGCTCCTTTTCCTGCCTTTGTTTTATTGCCTGCAAAATAGGAGTCTAGATCCATGAATTTCAGATGCATTGGGATTTAACGAGGAGACTACATACAGGGCTAAGCTGTGATCCAGGTTACTTTAAGTGGGTAGGCATAGCTGTAAATTTAGCCAGCTCAGCCTAAAAGTCTTGCAGAGTGCACTTGCCGCTGTGCAGCACACTCGAAATTTCCCACTGACTACTCTTCAAAATTTCCCAGCTTCTTACCAGGAACTACTGAAAGAGCAATCTTTTTATCTACACTAAGGTGTGTGATTGCCACATCTGCTCCCCCTCTCACTGTATTTACTTGTGCTCTTCTGCAGCCGGCAGCCTTGCTGGTTTTATCCCTGGGGAAGTCCTTCACGCTCATTCGGGAGCCCTGAAGACTCCTTCATTTCCATTCCCTTTCACACCGCCCGATCTCCCTCTGAGGTCTCGTGGTATGGCCTCTGTAATAGGGATCAAGGAGGGTCGAGGACGGTGGTGTTCCACTGGGAGGCTGTCTGTATCGTGGCTTTAGTGGCTGGGACCACTGGCTGAGTGCCTTGTGATGCTGCCCTTTGCTTTACCACTTCTGGGTCAGGCGTGGAGGCTCCTTCATGTACCCTGCCTACACCCACGGTAGCTCCTTGCAGTCCTCACTTCTGATGGCTTTCAACAGATATGCCCCTAAATCATGTTTATATGCACAAAGAAGCAGCTTAGCTTTATGGGGTTTTTTGATATACTCATGAATAATGAGACCATCCCGGAGAGGAAAGAAGGTGGGGGATTTAACTGCATTGGCCCAAACAGATAGATGGGAAAACCTGAAACAATAGAGGCACAATCTGTGTCGTGCAGTGTTTTAGCCAGCCAAAGGTCAGGAGGGGTTGGCAGTAAGGGATGTTTATGGCTGGCCCCTCGCATCACTTTAAAGCTTACCTTGAGCATTTGGAATTTGATCCAAAGCCCAGTGGGGTTAGGTGGGAGCAGTCGTTTTGCGGAGGTTGGTGGACCTGAGACCACCGTAGCGATAGTGTGCTTCATTTTTCAGCTCTAACTCTGACTTTTTTTTCTTTACTGTCTGCTAAGAGTTTATAAGTACCTGCTGTTTTATACGCTGTCAGCCTGTAGAGCCGGTTACATATGGTGCTTTAGCTACACACGAGAAGATGCATTAATAAGTGGGAGTCTCGCTCTTTTGTCCCTTTGTCCTTGTATACACCAGTGTTTATGGTGGTCAGTGCTTTCAATGACTGTGTTAAGGAGCAACCCAGGCTCAGGTCTGCGGCTGCTTGTAACCTTATTTTATTAATGCAGTGAGGGGGTGTGCCTCTGTCGGTCAGCAAGCCAAGAGTCTTGCCTTCAACTTCAGCAGAGTGGATGAAAAGCAATTGTTTTTTTAAGTGTAAAAAGTCTGAAAGTAGAAGTCAGATCCATTCAAAACTGAATTTGACATACTGTGTAGAAGCCTAATTCAATCTCTACTGTCATCTATTAAAGCCACCTCACTGAGAAACAAATACAATTCAAGCTTTGTATATCTGCTGCCTGGAAGGGTAAAAGTGTACCAGACCCCAGACCTGGCAGAAGGAGCTGGATCCAGGAGTTGCTAAACTGCTAAATGAGCTTTTGGTAATGATGGAGCTGCTTTTTTTTAATGTCACTTTTCTTCAGCTACTTGACTTCTATGGCTCAGATTTGATAAATTTGATAATCAGTTGGGAATTAGAATTTTGCCTCTTCCAAACTCTGTATGAGAAGGGTATGAAGTGTTCAGATCGTCTTAATTGCTGAAGGAGGGTGTTAGCAGAGGCAGAATAATATATTATTTACAGACAATACTTTCCTTGTTCTCTTAAACAGACCATTTTAAATAGAAAAATACATTGATATTGTTCTTTAGTGTATCCTACACATTTCAAGTGTTTAGCATGCATTTTGATTGAAATTCTGGTGGAATTTTGAATTACAGTTGCTGCCAAATGAAACTGGACATACTAATACAGAACATCACTCGCCCTTTCGATATAAAACCATAAACACAGACTATGAATAAGCATATGTTCAGTTACTGATTTATGTTTAAGTGTACAAACAAATCTGGATGATCATAGTACATTTCTTGATGGGCAAAAGCACATTAACAAGCGGGAGCGAGGCTTTCTATGGCATAATATTAAGTACCAATGCAAACAAGGTTAAATTGTGTTCAGGCTGTGTTTCCTTGAGTGCTGGTGTAAAAGAGCGTTAAAGGTGTTTTTCCCTGAACATCCGTCTTGCGGTTCTGGCTGGCAGTCGTGGGCAGGTGCAGCTGGAGTGGCTGCAATGGTCGTTGCCTCTGCACTGCCTGTACTGCTCTACCCATGGTCTCACTCCCATGGCAGGAACAACTGAATGATGTGTCTCCGCTCCTGAGATGCTGTGATGTATAGACTGACCTTGTAATGGGAATGGGTGTTGATTTCCACCAAACTTAGGTTGTAGCAATAGATGTGCAGTCCCTGCCACGCTCCCCACTCAGGATGAGGAGAGAGGGAATAGGCAAGCCGCCTTGGGAGCTGTAGCCTAGGCTCAGAGGAAGCTGCTGGAGGAATGGCGTTCCTCAGGGACAGGCGCTGTTTATCGTCTTTGTTGGCGATGTGGACAGTAGGACTGAGTGCACCCTCAGCAAGTTTGCCGATGACACCAAGCTGCGTGGTGCGGTCAACACGCTGGAGGGAAGGGATGCCGTCCAGAGGGACCTTGACAGGCTTGAGATATGGGCCTGCATGAACCTCATGAAGTTCAGCAAGGCCAAGTGCATGGTCCTGCACATGAGTCGGCAATCCCAAGCGTAACTAAAGGCTGGGCAGAGAATGGATTGAGAGCAGCCCTGAGGAGAAGGGCTTGAGGGTGTTGGTGGATGAGAAGCTCAATATGAGCTGACAATGTGCACTTGCAGCCCAGAAAGCCAACCGTGTCCTGGACCGCATCAAAAGCAGCATGACCAGCAGGTCAAGGGAGGTGATTCTCCCCCTGTACTCCACGCTCATGAGACCCCACCTGCAGTACTGTGTCCAGCTCTGAAGTCCTCAGTACAAGAAAGACATGGGACCTGTTGGAGCAAGTCCAGAGGAGGCCATGAAGATGATCAGGGGGCTGGAGCACCTCTCCTGTGTAGACAGGCTGAGGGAGTTGGGATTGTTCAGCCTGGAGAAGAGAAGGCTCCAGGGAGACCTTATAGCAGCCTTCTAGTACCTAAAGGGTCTTAAAAGAAAGCTGGAGAGGGACTCTTTACAAGGGTATGTAGTGATGGGATAAGGGGTAATGGCTTTAAGCTGAAGGAGGGTAGATTTGGTTTAGATATTAGAAAGATGTTTTTCACTGTGAGGGTGGTGAGGCACTGGAACAGGTTGCCCAGAGAAGCTGTGGATGCCCCATCCCTGGCAGTGCCCAAGGCCAGGTTGGATGGGGCTTTGGGGAACCTGGTCTAGTGGAGGGTGTCCCTGCCCATGGCAGGGGGGTTGGAACTAGATGGGCTTTGAGGTCCCTTCCAACCCAAACCATTCTGTGATTCTGTGAATATGCGCCTGAAATCAGAAACCTGCTGCAGGAGGAGGTTATGGAGGGACTGCTGATCTGCTGGGAAGCAGGCTGCAAGGTATCTTCTGTGTGTTCTTCAAGCACTGCTCTGTGGAGCCTGCATCAAGGCAATCCTAGCCGAAGGCCACGATGAGAATGTGAAAGGTGGCTCACAAAGTAACGGAGATTGTCACAGTCCTACCTAGAGGTGGATAATGGAGCTGCGCCCATGCCTACCTGTGCTATCTAGACATCCCTGCATAGCAGCTTTGTTCTTGCATGGCTTTTGTGTGACTGTTAAGTTCAGTGCATTAGAAATCACCTGCCAAAACCTTTATTAAGGATGATCGTAAATTGCTGAAAAGTGAAGAAGTTCGGGCTTGTTTCCCATGGCAACTTTAACTGGTACTCCTGCGCAGAAGTATTACAGTGGAATATTAATCTGCAATTACCTGTCTTCATGCAGCTTAGGCTTGGATGTAGTGTTAAACATCAGTTCAGCTTCTTTCAGTGTTGTTTCTAGAGGAATGCCATTAAAATGCACGTAACACAGTTGCTTAAAGTATTTTTTTTCTTTTTAGTAAAAGTAAGTTTAAAAAAAAGCATGTATTTATCATCTCTTTGTCATTTATGGCTGCAGTTATGCCATTCTTCTCATGTTGGAATGCTTTAAGTTCCCAGAGTGGCAGGAAATAGTTTGTATAAAAGCTGTTTCAGATGGGGTTTTTCTGTTTGCGTTAATTTTTTGAACAATCATTTGAGAAAAGACCTTTTGAGGCCTTGTAGCTAGTTCCTCTGAACAGTTAAAAAATTTGTGAAGAGCACGTGGATATTCGTAGCTCAGCATCCTAGTAGGTGCATCTGAGGCTCAAGAGATGCCGTTCTGTTTTAATCATGTTTTCTGTACGTCACGTGCTTCATCGCAATTCTATTGGACTGTTGTGATGTTGAGAGAAGAGCAGCATTTCAGAGAGGTTTCTGCAGGGTCTGAGACACCAGGTGTGGTGTAACCCCAAAAACCCATGTTCTCCATGGCAGTCATTTTATCTTGGAGACCTCCCTCATTCTCCCAGTAAGCGGGGACAACCTCGCTGTGACCCATATGAATTTGACAGGGCGGGTTATGTCTTCTGGCAACAGAATTACCTGTATTTATTTAAAACCCGATGAACTAGAGAACATGAACAGTTACTGAACCCAAATATCCTGGAGAGCACAAGCACAGGACCACCAGGCAAGACATCTGATGTATGGAAGAAAAAAAAAAATTCAAAGCAATTTCTCATTTAAAGATACAAACCCAGCACTATTATCACAACAAGCCTAAAATACCAAGGAACTCAGGAGGCCAGTTGCTGCAATCCTAACCTGACCCAACCTGCTTCGCTTTCGGCTGGTTATTGACAGCCCCATGAGATGACTACTTTAAAGCAATCAGTCATGTTGCCCTTTCCCTCGCAGCGTGCGGAGACCCCACATCAGTTACGCATCCTGGCACGCCATTCCCCACCTGTGCTGTTTGAACACTGTATCCTTAGCTGTGCAAACATTACACGTCGTTTAGGTGACAAGTTGCAAAGTTAAGTAGACTTGTTGTTACAGCAGTGAGCAGTTGAGCGGCAGTCACCCTGAAAAGAAAAGATCCAGGCTAGCTCAGGAATGTGCAAGTGTATTGTGTTTGAAGGTTCCTTCGCCTCTCCGTGAAGCCGCTGATGAGGGTAACGTGTGCTGCTGGAAATGTTCGCACCCTGTGCGTTAAGTGAAGGGAGCGGGTGCCTCAGGTTTGTAGATTCGTGGCGCTTCTCCTGCGTGGCTCCTGCTGCGCGCGTGACCCGGTACGGTCTCTGATGGTCGGTGCATGCCTGCTGCTGTTTTGCAGCCTCTGAAGCAGGGGGGGGTATTTTGCAGCCCTCACAGCATGATATTTTAAAAATGGGCAGTATTCTTCCATGATGTGACATCTATCTAGTGCTGCTTGGGGACACTGCGTTTCAGGCTGCTGTGGTTCCTGGGGAATGGCCTGTGCTGCGTTAAGGTGGTCTCTTCTCAGTTTTGAGCAAACCCTTCCTGATAAAGAGAGAGTGCAGCTCAGCCCTTCTGGTAAGAAGGGCACAGGACATGCCTAAGTCTTGTGCTTCTCTTCCCCTTTGTGCCCAGCTGGCTGTGCAACCATCCCTGTGTTGTCTTTGTCGGTCTGCGCCCCTGTTAGCTGGCGACATAGCTCTTCACTATGTTACTTAATTCCTCTCCCTACCAGGCAGAAATGCGCCGTCACCAGCAGCTAGCTGCAATGTTTGTAAAACCCTGGCTGTTCATTTACATGCACCAGTGTGCCCTTTCTACCCATCCCAGATGTTTTAGTGTTGCTGGGAACATTGATCGTTTGTGCTGCTCAATATCGGGTGAAGAGGTTGGGTCTTGATTTGATAATTCCGCAGCGGGGACTGCACAGGCCAGTTGCCTGCAGTAGAACGGAGTGGATGTGAAAGGATATAGTGTAGTAGTTGTCTTGCAATGGAAACGTAATATTTGGAAATATGTATGTGCTGTTTGTAACCTGGTTTGAGTACTAAACTTCCCCCAAACTGTCAAGCTTAAATTGTTGCTGGCTGTGTCGGTAGAGATTTTCTGGGCGGTTAAGCATATGTCAGTAGTGCTTGAAGAAACAAGTTGAGATGTTGATGTCTGTTCGTCTATATTTCTCATGCCAGGTGTGGAAAGAGGAGGGAGGTTCTGCCTTATTCATGATGGCTGGGTTCTGCTGGAAAGATCAAAAGAGCTTTGTGGATTTTGGCAGGAAGGCTGATGCTGAGAGGCAGGAACCCGCCCCGGTGCAAATGACTACCAAAAGTTTTGTTCAGGATGGCAAGACAAGGGTTGTGAGCCAGCTGTTGAGATTTCAGGTGCAATGGCAGCTATGAAAGAAGTCCCAAGGACTACAGTGATAAGTTTAGTGGGAAAGATGTCGTTTGCAAGACATGCAGATCCTCCTTTTCTTGGCCATGAGACCTCAGCTGGGGAAATGTCTCGCTTTGGATCCATATCTAAAAAAAGAGAGACCGTTTCCAGAGCATCCAGAAGACAGGCAGTGAGTGTGACCAGGGGTCTGCACAATGCAGCTGTGAGTGCAGGCTGGATGGCACTGGGGTTGCGTTTAGTGCAGTGACGAGAGGGCTATGTATGATGACGTCTTCCATCACACAAAAGAAGGGCAATGTTCTGGCTGGTGTCTGCTGTGGCTAGTAAGAGCAGTCATGAATTTAAACAATCGTGAGGGAAGTTCTGATTAGACTTTAGGAGAAAGTTTCCAATGATAAGACTAATGAAACAGGAGGATAGAGTGCCTGGGGAGTGCGTGAGTCTCTCTTATTGGAGTCTGTAAAAACAGCCTAGACAAAGTCAGAAATGATTTAGGGGGAGGTGATGCTGCCCTCAGGCAGGTGCATGGACTAGATGTCTCTCTTAAAGCTCAAGCTCCTGGAGGCATGTGATTAGATGGGAATTTCAGCTTCTATTAAAGAAAGAGAAATGGTCCCTCACCCTCACAGCTGTAAGGAAGCACCTGAAAATAAGAGCCAGGTTTGATGCCAGCACAGAACCCAAAACACAACTCAAAATTTATCTTGGAGGAACTCCAGCCTCTGGCATTGGGCTCCAGTGCCTGAGTGTGGGGACTAGGCAATGAGGCTTACCCAAGAGCAGGGTGAGTAAAAAACCTTGGACATCCAATAATTGGGCAGTGGAATTTGTCTTTATGCTATCTTAGCCCCATGTTTCATGATCTTTCTATAGAAGTGCCAGTTGTGTTTTGATTTTTGATGTGTATTTCCGTTCACGCTTTTCTAGGATATACCAGTTTAAGCAGTTGTTTAAATATGTGTACTTTAAGCTAGGCAGTGAAGGAAAAAGAAATTTGGGGGTCAGCTGCTTCCCCAAAGACCTTTTGACAGGGTTAATCAGCACACACTCAGGACAGAAGCACTAGGAGACTCCTCAGGTAAGCATTTTTAGAAAGTCAGCATGGCCCTGGTTCAGCAGAAGTCTTGCTGTCCCCCACTGCAGACGTGTTGCCTTTATGGTACTTGTTTTGGTTAGTTTAATAAAAATTTAGAAGTGAGGAAAAGACCTGTGAGGTCATCTTGGTTATTGCCCCTGAGGGCCAGTGCAAGGCTGCTCACTTGGAAACGGCTTTAGTTAAAATAATAATTAAGGCAGAGGATGGAAACTGGGGAGGTAGATCCGTTAGTCTAATGCTGTCCTTACTATGTCCCTTTTCGATTTTAATTGCCTTGGAAAAAAAGGAAAATCACAAGGCTTTAAAAGCTCTGATTCTTCCTGCTCTTCACCAGGGGGCCCCACGCCCCCTCCCCGATCTTGGAGGCATCAACTCTCATCTGTCAAAGTGTAAATCAGCAATTAAAACACAAACAGCGAAATGCCAAAGATGACCCGAAGCACAAAGCAACTGACAAACAAGTCCGGACAAATCGGCGGATAATTTATAAGCATTGCCCTAAAATCTAATTATTTGGCAATTCGAATTTGCAGCCGGCCAGGGCTGTGCAATAAATTTAACCCGCCATAAATTATTTAGGAGCAGCCCGTGGTGTAAATCAAAAACACAAGTGTTTGTTTAAGAAATAAGCTCCTTGTGCATAAAATGACTTTTTTTTTTCTTGAAAGAGTGGGGCGAGAAGCATCCCTGAACAAAATGAGCTGCTGCTGAGGCTGTGTCCCCTCCATGGAGACTCCTTTACCTCTTCTGCCCTTAACTTTTTTGAAAGTGTAAAGAGGTCTTTTGGTAGGAAGTTTTATGCTTTTTCTTATCAGAAAAAATCCCTTTCTCTCAACGGCCTCTGCTTGTTTTTATTGCATTTTGAACAGTCAGCTCTGATTTTTATGGACATCTTTTATTTTTGTGTTTATTAAACTTCTTCGCATGGGGGTGGGCATAAAGGATAAATTATTCTTTGGTAGTTTTTGAGCTGAATAGGCCACACAGTCTTCCTCAAATATATAAATCAGTGTCCTGAAGGGTGTCCTGTCCACTTTGTACATGGACTTCTGGATTAAAACGTTTTGAGAGCTGGGAAGTTCTTTCTGGGCACTGTGTTCATTTCATCTAATGTTGTTAGTGCTCCCCAGATCCAAAAGGATAAGCAAAAAGATTCCTCTGTGGGAATTAGTGTAACTTCAGGTGCTTTCTTCTCTGAACTCCAGAAATCTATCTGTCTAGAGGAAATTACTTAGCAGGTATAGTTGTGTGCTTGTTTGTTTCTTTTATTAGCAAGAAGATCAAGACAGCTGAATTTGTGCATCCCTGCTCTGGTGTTAAAGGGAGGAGGAGTTTCCTTTCGGACGCTTTGGTAGGGAAAGGCTGGGTTTATAGCAGTGCTTTCACAGAGCCTTATGAATTTTTCAAATCCCTTTTAAAAGGAAGTCCCTAGCCATTCTGTGGTTACCCTGCAGCCTCCTGCTGCTGCTCAGCCCACTGGCCTGGGACAGCCAGGTTGCACGGGAGCCTTGCACCTGGGACCTCTTTTTTGGGGAGGAGGGCAATGACGACACGTTGCTTTTTTTTTTAAAAAAAAAAAGGCAAAAATTCCGAGCAAGCTGTCATACAGATTTGCTTGAAGTATTGTGAAATCATAAATGTGAGATTGTTGTAAAGAGAGTGGACCTGGTAATGGATATGTATAAACCTCAGGCTCTGTAGGTTCCTATTGTTACGGTGTTTGGGGGTGCAGCTGCGGGGAGGGACAGGGTGCCGATATCTTTTTTTTCTTTAAGCGTGTTAATATTGATTTTAGAAGCTCTGTGTTCCAACAATATAAATGCAAATGCCTGTAATTGGGAGCTGCGTGCAGAATTTCTCAACAGAAAACATGTTCAACTTTTCATGACAATGAAAGGAAAATAAAAAGGCGCTTATTTATTGCTGGTGGTTTGAATCCTGGATTTCCTTTCAAGTTACTTTGCAGTGCTAAATAAAATACCTAATTGCAGTGCTCGCAAAATTCAAATGGGTACATTTGTTCTTCTGGTAGCTCGCGGCTATTTGCAGCCTCTGGACACCCTCAGCATTATTTCAGCACATCCATAACTTCTGGTCGCACTATAAGGAAAAGCTGTGGGGAAAAAAAAATAAAATAAAAAGGCTTAGAAGCCCTAAACGCTGCTGGCACAAATCACTGCCGAAGTTGGAATTTGTACTCAGCGTTGGAAGTGGAAATGGGTGAGGATCTCAAGGTGATGTTTATGGATGATCAGACTCTGATGAAAGAAAGGGAACTTCTCCTTTTCGTTCCCTTGTGCCACTCTCCTCCACCTTTCCCACCTGGGCAGAGGCAGTGAAGGTCCGTGAGGGTGGAGCTGGAGCTGAGCGTCTGAGCTCACCCGGGCTGCTGTGAAACGTGAGAGAGCACCCGGCTGCCTCCCTGCATCACGGTCTGTTGGGGGGGTTCTCTGTGTGTGTGTGTGTCTAAGTGCTCACCATTTCATAATAATTACTAATGAAATTCTAGATCTGTAATAACATTTTGGATATCTAAAACAAACCATATGCTTGTTAAAAAAAAAAAAGTGGAAACAGATCAACTTTAAGCCATAAATTCTTGGTAATAGAGGCCACTTTCCTCCCCCTCCCCTTTCTGTTTATGTTTGATAGATATTTTTGTTTCTGCAGGAATGTCAACTCTTAATTTCATGATGTATCATGGGCTTAAGAAAATTGAATTTAATAAAGGCAAAAGATGAATGGCACCTTTAAAGGTCCCAACACTTGTCTTTATTAGCAGGACAAACTGCAGGGTCTCCAAACACTGCTTCTCTCCAAATGAAAGTTTAAATGAAAAGTACAGCAGTGTCACAGGTTAAATTTCATTGCAGGACTGGCTAACGTTGTTAGTGAGGAGTGGGACTGATTTCATGGGGCTGGTATCTGTTGCCTTAGATACCAGTGGAGCAAACACTGCCAGAGACTGGAAAAATCCCTGCTGTAGGAAGCATGCAGATAAACAGCCTTTTGGGAAAGGTCCTTTACCACTTGCTTCAAAAACTGACCAAATAAGCCCAAAAGAGTGGTTGCGCTTTCTCCTGAGACGCTCAAGTTGCTTTTGGGGTCCCACCCCCATTCCTGGCGGCACGCTTCCCACAGACCTGCCGTAATTCTGGATATTGTTAAATTTTCCACATTTTTTTAGTGTAGCTTTTTATTTCCTCCGTCTGTCTTAATCCGACCCTCCTGGAAGTGCTTTTTGCCTTTGGTTCTGGAAGGCGAGCGACACCTTTGTGTATCAGCTCAGCGGCAGGGCTGTCTTTCAGTCTCGCTTTGCATCCAGCCACTTGATGGCCCCTGAGGATGCTTCTGGTCCCTTAGGACTGATGTCGGTGTTGCAGCACAGCCCTGCTGTGAAATCCAGCCGGTGCGTGTCCATCTCGGGGAGGGGGAGTGCTCGTCTTGTCCTGCCGTGGGCTTGCCCGCTTCCACGGTCACCCCCTGAGTAAGGGCAGGCCTAAGGGGCAATGAGCTGCCCCAGCCCAGTTTGAAGGGTGGAGTGGTGTGATCCTGGGGTTCAGCCTGGCTCTGTTATGACATCCTGCCCATTGGCTTCAGACTTTGCAGTACGTTTTCCTTCTGAACGGAAACTTGCTGCGTTTGGAGCTTATCTGTGGTAGCCCTTTGGAAGGGAGGATCTGTGTCCAGCGTTTCTGAGTTTCTCGTGTTTCCGTGGGTGGTCCTGTGTGGCTGAGGCTGGTGAGTTTGAGTGTACCACAACAGGCAGTCTGGGCGATGCTCAGGTGTTTTGCCTCTGTCCTCCTCCCCTTCCAGCACACGGGTGGAGTTTTGTCTCTTTCCTGAGGAAGCTTGGTGACTCCCGGTGGGGTGGGGTGGCCGTGGGGAGGGATGCACCCAAACCTCCGCTCTGCTGTAGCCCACCCGGCACCCACCGAGTGTGGCACAGCCGACCGTGGGCATGTGGGTTAAGCCCTGCATCCTCTGCAGCTTGACTGTTCGGTGTCTACACCTGGGCACTTCAGCGCTGTTAATGCTTTATTTTAACTTGTTTTTTTTTAACTTTCCATCTCAGTGGCACGTGCTCCCCACGTGCCCTGCTCTGGGCTGTGAGCCTGCTGCTCCGGGGAGCCGCTCTGCTGCCGCCACGGGCACTGTCCACCATGGAAACTGGGTGCTCCTCCTGGCTATTTAAATTATTTCTTGTTTCCGTTTACCCACCCAGCTTCTTGTTCTCCCTCTGCCTGCCAGGGTGGTGATGTCATCAGCTCATATGTATGACCTCACGATAATTTCTGCCTGAGGGTCATGAAGGTTTCAGCCAGGGTCCAAAAAACTGTGTTAGTTCCTCTGCAGCGGCTCCATTTTCCACATGCTAATTTTACTCACAGGAGTTGGACTTTTTTTTATTTTTTATTATTTCTTATTTGTCTCTTCCAGATGTTTTCAGGCAGTTTTTTTTGTTGTTAAACTAATTCCATTCATGTTTTAAAAATTTATGAAAGCACTAATAAAAATGTCAAAGTGGTAAAAATGTTAGCTTTTGCTCTGCTTTGATTAAATTTTGCAAACTGTTTTTGAATATTAAAAAGCAATATTTTTTTTTATTCTCTCTCCCTCTCTCTGTTTCTCTCCAGAAGTGATTTGAGAGGCTTGTTGCATGGATATCACTCAGCAGGCTCATTTGCACTCCAGAACCTTGGTGCCATGCATCTCTATTAAATAACATAGACAAATTATTCTTTAAAGACACCAAACAAATTGTCACTTCTCCTCTTACATTAAACTGGAAGGAGGAGAGGGAGTGGAGGAGGAGGGGGGTGAACACAAAGGATTTTATCGCTTTTATTCAGTGGTTGGCTTTTTTCATTTCATGTATATTTTTTAATAATTGAGAAATCCATCGCAACTGGATTTGTTTAAACTTTTTATTAACAGGTCCATGTAAATTTTTGATTGCTGATTATTCAAATAATTGAACATTCTTCTGATGAAGGAACGTTTTTATTTCCCTATCAGCATAAATTGGCTACAAAGAGGAAAATTAAGCAGGGCTTGCTACTGTGTTGTATCCCATAGGGATGGATTGGCGGGGGGAACGCACACGACTTCCAGCTCCTCTCCTCACTCTGTTGAAGGAAAGCAGTGCTCCTCAGCTTCTCCTGGAAAGGAGGTGCTTCATGCAGTAGCTCCTGTTGTCTGGCTGGTGGTGTCCTCCAAAAGGACAGCAAGGTGGAGAAGGTGGGACTGGTCTCGGGGAGGGCACAGCCCCTGCAGTGGCCTTGCTAAGCTGACGTGAACCCATTGCGAGTGCGTCTCTGTGTTCCCTGGGGGGTGTCGGCACGTGCAAGTGGTGCCAGACCATCTTCTTTAGGTCCAGCTCAGGCAGCGATGTGTGTGGTTGCAGTGCTGAGCACAGAGACATCCCCACTGCCTGTCCCAGCTGCGATGGGCATCAGCACCATCCTCCTCTGCGCTCATGGTGCTGGATGTGCTCTGTGCTTTGGCACTGTTTTTCCCCTTGTCGCGCAGAGCTTCTTGTCAGGCTTGGTTTTGTTTGGGACTGCCAGGCCCCTCTTTTTACAGTCAGCTTGCTAGGCGGGATCATTTCCAACTTTATTTTTTTGTTTGTTTTGAATGAACAGCTGCTTTTCTTTTTGCCCTATTCAGGAAATCATCGAATTCCCTATCCTGAAGCTGAATGGCAGGACGATGGAGATTGAATCCACCTTTCACATGTATGTTCAGCCTGTGGTGCATCCCCAGCTTACGCCCTTCTGTACAGAGGTAAAGTGCAAAGGTTCCCCGGTGCCCCGAGAGTCTCCCTGGGAAGCAGGTTTCCATTGCATCGGGGGTTGGGGTCGCCTCCTCACGGTGCGCCTGTGAGGCAGGGTGTCATGCCAGCCTTGAGATAAGGACAAGGGGAATAACTTTTTTGCCATTGCAGTAGGTTGTAAAGACCTTGGTTTGGATTCATAAATAACTCTACTAACTAAAATCAGTTGTATTTACAACTAATGAACGTGTTCCTGGGTGACCACAACATAAAAGCACTTGTATCTTAACTCATGCTCAAAATCCTGCAGCCTCTCTGTGAGCTCTTTGTGATTTTTCCGTGCTGCTCTTTGGTGGGGAAGGTCAAAGAGAGCATGGTCCGAGGGAAGACAGTGTCATACTGCTGCATGGTTCAGAGGCTCTAAATGACTCCTGTGGGCCTGCCTGTTGGGATTTGGTGAGTCTTTCGGAGTTGTTGGGTAACCCATGTCTGTATTTTTAAGATTGGTTTTGATGTTGTGCGTGTGGGGCACTTGAAACGATTGCTGGAGAGGTGGCCTCGTGTTACTTGATTACTCTCGTTGCCGAGGACAGTACTCTTGAGCTGTGGCCACCTTTCCTCAGATACGGACGAGAGGATGAAGATGGTAAATGCGATCCCTAAGGGTTCAATGGAATAGGGGACAGAGGTGTTTTGGGGGGGTTTTCAGGGTATGGGTGTGTGGTTTGGTTTTTTATTCAACACAAAAAGTTAACTGTTTCTGCAAGTGTGTTCTTCCTCCCTGCTGTAACTGTCAAAACAACGTTTAAATTCCTTTTGCTTTGGGATTTTTTCCTGTCATTCCACTGGTTCAGTGTTGGCCAGCTCAGTGACTAAAGTACAGACTGTATCAGGGTATCCAAGTTCTTTGTTCTGTCCCCATCTCATCCAGGATCATTGACACCATGGTGTGTTTTCCCTGACCTCTGTGGCTGCAGGTTTAAGCCCTTGAAGTGCTTGTCCCATGAGTACTAACTGGATGAAAAATGACTCCTCTGTGTTAGGTGGAGTCCCCTCCAGGACCAACCAGCCCCTTCCATATTTCCACGTTGTAAAAACAAATACCTTTTTATTCTCTTGTAACTAAAAACCATCTGAAGTATTTTATTTAAAGTTTAAAAAAAAAAACCCTAAGCACAGAAAACATTATTCCCAGGAGAGGGGCTTTCAAAAAGCTATAAATGTGGGGAAACAGAGGGCTATAATGGAAACGGTTTTGCAACCTTAATACTAGAAGGCTGGACAACTACTTTGGCTGTCCTTATCCTCATGAGAGTTGCTGGACATATGCTTGTACAAATGTGATAAATCTCACAGCTTGCACCTGATCTTTGCTAAAAGCAATGTCGTCTTCTAAAGCAGAGCTGAAAGCGTTCGTTTTGCATGTCATCTGAATTCTAGAGAGAAGTTGTTTCACTCGTTAACTCCCACCAAAATTCCTTTTTCTGGAAAGTCCTCTGTTGCACCCTTCCCCCAGCTGCTAAAGGCCGTGCCTCTGTTGTTGTACAAGAGTCTGCATGGCTTGCTTGGTGTGGCCGTTGTGCTGAGCGGAGCCTCCAGCCTGCTGCAGCCTGAGGACATTGAGAGGTTCTCTGGGTGCCGAGCTTGTGACCAAGACATTCAGCCCACGTAACGCTCCCGCACCACGGTGCTGATTTCTCCGTCTTCTTTTGCTCGCAGTAGTCTGGAGCAGCTGTCTGTGTCTCTGCAGGTTTGCGTCTCCTGTGCGGAGCCCTTGAGCAAGCGCAGCTCTGTGTGTGTGTGTGTGTGTGTGCGCTCTCTCTGCGTTTGCAGGAGTCCCCAGGATGGGCATGGGTGTCCCAGCTGCAGCGTTGTGCTGCAGACTCTGCTACTGACCTTGGTCTGGTGTCTTGTGTCCAGAGTTGGATAAAAAGGGGCAGTGCTGAGGCTAGCAGGCAAAATGATCACAGAACCTCCACTGATGTGTGTTGGTGGCACAAAATGGCCCAACTCACCAGGTTTGGCCAGTTCTCTGTTATTAACAGTGTGGGTTAGGGAGCTGGTTTTAATCCTCGCTGCACAGTATGGCCCTGGTCCCTCCTGGCTTGGCAGCCCCTGCTGCGCCTGTTGTAGGGGCTGCCATGAGGTGCAGGGAGTGGGATCGTGCCGAAGGGGTAGCTGGGCTTGGCCCTGGTCCTGTGTCTGGGGCTGACTTTGAAACCCTGCCCTCAGAGCCACGGGCGAGCTGGTTGTACTGAAGACCTTACTAAACAGTTGCAAAAATATCCTTTTGTATTGGCAGCCTCTTTTTTTGCGGAAGCTGTAGTGGCTGTGTAGAGACCTGTGGGGTCAGCGGCTCCTGCTGGGTTCCCCTGAGACCCCGGGGACACAGCCGGGGTGTGCGGCGTGTCCAGCTCCTGTGGAGCCACTGCCTGCAGAGCTCCAGTGTTTGCCATTGACTTTCAGCTGGTTTATGTTTTCTGAAAAATACCCGTTTTGCTAAATGCCAGTAAAGGGCTTTGTCCAGGCACCTCTACTTACAAAGGGTGAGATTTATTGGCCTCTTTGTCTACAAAGAAAGACCAGGCCTGATTATCAGATTGTACACCAGAGACAAGTGCTTAGGTAATCAGCAAACTGTCTTGGAGTAGAAATACGATGGTTTCCCAGATAAACTCTGTAGGAAAAGCGGTGATGTTGACATTACTCGGGAGCCTGCCTGCTGTGCTGCTGCTTTCCATTTTCCCCTCTGCTTGCTGCCTTTGCCGGGAAGCAGTAGGACTGCTTGGTAGAGACTGCGTGTGGGAGGATGACTGGGGCTGCTCGATGTTACTCCTTGGGTCTGAGGTACCTCTCACATCCCTCTTCCTTCTTGAAGACAGCACGGGAATGGTGTCTGCAAGGTTGGAGAGCTCATGGTCACCCTCAGGGCTTTTGGTGTGTCTGTGCTCTCCCCTGGCTACGGGAGATTTCCCCCACTCCCCACACCAATGGCCAGAAGCACGTCTTGCAGGGCTGGCTGGCTCTGTAGCACTCATCTGGTCCCCTTTCTCTTGACCTGCTCCTGTAAAACAACAGGTCAGGAGGCTTGGTTATCATGAGGGGGGTGTTCCTGATGTTTAGACAGAAGGTGGAAAGTGCTTGCAAGTGGTTAAAAGCTGCTGTTAGGTGTATAAAGCCCTTTTGGAAGATGCAAGTGGTTTGTCTGATGCCCAAGAAGTTCATGCCAGGAGCTTAAGTGAAAGGTTCCCTCTACACAGAAGGTACTTATACAGGCTTTTTTGTGGTACTTTGGTCTCTTTTTATGATTAATTTTTATTGATTTTTTTTTTCCTGAAGGGACAGACAATAAAAGTACAAAAAGATAAATGCCTTATAGCTTGTTTATGCTCCCAAGTACCATGTGCTTCTTGGGATCGCCAGTGAAACTTTACAATTGTGCAGTTTTATGTTTTTATACTTTATCAAAGCTGCAAGACCAGATAATGCTGCAGAGACCCAATGCACTAGGTTGGGTGTTCCAGATGAATGTAACGGAGAACAGAAAGGATCAGAATGGGTGAGAGTGTAGAAATCTTGTCCCTTTTGAGCACTCTCTGACCTGTATTGAAATGTTCCTATGTAGCAGTTATATCCCTTTGTATTCAGGTGTGCTTGGTGGTGTGGTCTTGTATGGATAAGTTGGTACTTCGCTTGGTCTGTCAGGGAAGGAGTCTTGGGCAAGGTCAGGCAATGACTCTTTGGTGGGAACTCTGCATCCACCTTTCCATCCCTTCCTCCTCCTGATTGGGAAATGTCTGGATTGTCGTCCCATGGCCACCAGGGGTGGGGTGTTGAACAGATGCAGTCCTGAAGGTGCCTGGAGTGGTAGAGGCCACTGACGTCAGTGCTGGTCATGATACCAAAAGGTTTCCTGTCATCCTTAGTACAGGAAAGACCATGAACCTGTTGGAGTGGGTCCAGAGGAGGCCACAAAGATGATCAGAGGGCTGGAGCACCTCTCCTGTGAGGAAAGTCTGAGAGAGTTGGGGTAGTTCAGCCTGGAGAAGGCTCCTGGGAGACCTTATTGCAGCTTTCCAATACTTAAAGGGGGTCTATAAGAAAGATGGGCACAGACTTTTTAGTAGGGCCTGTTGTGACAGGACAAAGGATAATGGTTTTAAACTTAAAGAGGATAGATTTAGATTAGATATAAGGAAGACGTTTTTTATGATGAGGGTGGTGAAACACTGGAACAGGTTGCCGAGAGAGGTGGGAGATGCCCCATCCCTGGAAACGTTCAAGGTCAGGATAGAGGGTGCTCTGAGCAGCCTGATGCAGTTGAAGATGTCCCTGCTCATTGCAGGGGGTTTAGACTGGATGACCTTTAAAGGTCTCTTCCAACCCAAGTTATTCTACAATTCTATGATCCTTTCCCAAGAGCTGATCTTCCAGAGGTTTGATTTGAGCTGCCCTCTGAGAGGCAGAGCCAGCACTTTGCAGTAGGTAAGCTGTCCACCTCTGCCAGGCATGGAGAGAAACGGCAAGAAAAGCAAAAAAACCCAAACCAGTGAGCTTTAAAAACTGCTCTAAAGAGCCGTGTGTTAATCTCAGATCTATTTGCCTCTCAGAGTATGGGAAGTCTGTAGGTAGCAGCTGTTACTCAGTTAAAATACAGATTAATAGAAAAACACTTTCTGGAATATAAAAGAATGTCTGTATCCCTCCGTTTTCTTAAAATTCCACCTCGTAATGGCTTGATGAACTTGAGAAACCCACCTAGAGGAACTCTGCATTCTTGAAATTAAAATACTTTCCCTAAAAGGTATATATTACCATTCCGTGGAAGTCACTATGAGAAAATAATCTTTCCACTTACAGTTTATTCAGTGAGTCAGGTATTTGGTATTCATTAAATGTAATTACAGTTTAATTGGAGTTTAATCTCTTTTTTTTTTTATCTTCCTCCGAGTTCAGCGCTGTAAGCCAAGCAGCCAGAGAAACAGAGAGGTAGAAACCGCTGAGCTTCTTTTAGTTGCCACACGTTTATAAAGCCGAGCCCTGTGGTTTGCGAGAGGGCTTATGTTTTACGCGTAGGTTGAGCTAGTCTGCGTGGAAGTTACTCCTGGGTGGTGATGGGGCTGTCAGCACCTCTCCACTGGACGCTGTGGCTTCCGGAGGCTTGGATGCGTGCGCAGGCAGCAGGGCATGCTCCTAGGCTGTGTTTGACCTTTATTTTATGAAAACGTGTGAGATGTGTAGCTTCAGGAAAGTGCCATATGAAGTGAAATCCTGTAGTGTGCACTTGTTTTAATAATGATTTTTTTAATTACTTGGGTGCATCGATGGCAAGCTACTGACCTCCGATATTCAATATCTTAAAAGACAGTTTTGTCAGTTGGAAGGCAGACAGAAAAATTATCTATCTTCCATGTGCCTCAAGCTATTCCAGGCAGACACAGGCAGAAACCCATGAGACTGCATCTTTTTATGCATGTGTCTAGCTTTAAACAGCCAAGCAGTCCAGGTACAGTCAGGAGGACTCTCTGTTGGCAGGACCTATTCCTAAGGAACCTACAGAGTAGACCAGGGTTCTGGAAGAAAGTGGTTTTCTTCAGATTTCAGAGTTGTTTTAAAGGCAGTTTCAAAATGCAGAGGGTTGCTGTGATGGACTGTGGGAAAGCACGCGTGCTGCCCAGCGTGGGGCAGGATGACTGGGTCCGCTCTGGGTCTTGCCAATAATGGTCTATTCTGTTCATCTAACACCGTGCAATTTTGGTGTCACCACGGTAGCAGGAGAGTGACCAGAGACCCCGGTAGTTACCACTGCCTGTGTAAGTCAGAGCAACGTAAAATCTGGTGAAATGCATGTTGAAAAAGGGCAGTGTTTTGGCCATCCTGGTACACTTGCTCCCCAAGTGCATCCTGTCCTGCTGAGAGTTTGCTGGTTTATGGTGTGGGTAGGAGCGCCCTCCCCCCATTTCTGTGTTTGGGACGAAGCAGTGCCCTTGCCCATGGCTGAGGAGCTGCCAGGGTCACTCTGCTGTGGCTGGGTCCTCAGCAATGTCTGTGTGGGTCACAGAAGCACGGTTTGGTTGCAGCGAGATGGACGGGAAAGGAGGCCTCTCTAATGATCTTCTGAGTGCTGCACTGATGCCTGCTTTCTGTTTGTCTCTCGTTTCAGCTGACTGGGATTATTCAAGGCATGGTGGATGGGCAGCCGAGCCTCCAGCAAGTGCTTGAGGTAAGCAGAGCAACCTTTAGTTCCTGAACTCTGACCTCTGGTCCTGTCCTCCCCTCTTCATCTGTTTCTCTGCACCCTCCCCTTGCTGAGAATCGAACTGGGTAATTTGACTATGATTACAGCTTCATTAGAATAACATTTGCTGTCACGTTGGTGACACGCTGCTGAGAGTATTGAACCATTGATCTGTCATCTCCAGCTGTTCACGTCAAGGGTGCTGACAAGATATCCAAACTCCTGCCAGTAGGCAGGAGAAGAGGCGATTCTTGCTTGAGCCAGTTTTAAAGCACGAAGACGTTGCTTGAGACTGCTGCTCCAGGAGTTTCTGCCTTCTTTTGCTTCCCCTTCCTCCGCACTTTATTAAATTAATTTTTTCTACCTATTTAAATGCTCAATAATACATGTAGTGTAGAAAGAAAATGCCTCTCAAATCTAATCTGGAGGATGTGCGAATGCAGATATAGCCCTAATAATGCCATCTGCTTAATGTTGAATTCCTACAGCATTTAGGGCTTAATTAGCTCGGAAGTATTTCTCCATCAATAGCTTTTGTTGGTAGTCAAATAGTGAAGGAAACCTCCTCAAGCAGAGCTTGGGCTGCAGGTTGGTGTTCGATGCATTGTCTCTGTCAGGATTTCCACTGCTGTGTTACCTAATTGTTCCTAATCAGAATAATTGCAACAATTGCTTATGTGAGGAAATCAAATTAAAGGCTTTGAAATCTTCCATGGAGACAACACTTCATGGGCGCTCACATCAGGGAGTTGAAAAAGGTTACCGCTGCTGTCCCTTGCTCCGGGAAGCCTTGTGTGGGGCTGGCGGCAAGATCCCAGCAGCCCGAGGGAGGCAAAAATGGGGCTGAGAAGCTGGATGCTGCTTTGCAGGGAGCTTTAATCCAGAGGGACGTTGTACAGCCGGTCACAGAAAGAAGTGCTGTCCTGTGCCAGAAAGGCTGTGACCATGACACAAGGCTGAAGATGGTGCTCTGTGGCACTGACATCTTGCATCCATGTCAGCTCCCGACTCTCCCCAGTCCCTGGTGCTCTCCAGCGAGCGCGTAGCAGCGATGCGTGTCCGTAAGCGTACGGATGCCTGTGCTGCTTCCCCAGGAGGGAGAGCCCTCTTTGCCTGTGTGGGCAAATGTACATCACCTCTGGAGTATTACAGAAAATGGTTCATTCTCTTTCTACGGGAGTTTCTTAGGGCGTGGAAATATTCATGTAGGTTTTTTTTTATTTGGACTGAAAGGTGTTCATACAACAGCATGTTTCTAGGTTAAAATGAGATTTGGGTCAGGCAGCTTCTGGGGCATGCTAGTTTATTCAGGAGTAGAAGGTGTTGAGCGAGGGAAAAGAGGAGGGATTTCTCTTGCTGAAGCACTGGAAGTGTTGCTGCTGATTGCCTGTCACCTGCCACTGGAAGGTTTTGGGCACGTCATTTGCTAGTTCTAGCTGGGATACGCGTCTGTGCAGGGATTTTAGTCTAAGTTAGTTCTTGTGGTTAACCTCTGAGGTGGATCTGCATCCTCCAGATTAACGTGGCCCATTTCTGAAGTGGATCCAGAACATCTGTCCCTATGGGAAGTTGATCCGGAATAGCGGATTCACTTTAAATCCACACTGTACCCTGAACAAGCACCTCCTCAGAACTGTAGGTAGGAAAGAAAGACCCAGCCTGGAGAGGAAGGGGATGTGTCGCTTTGCTTGTTACTGCTGCACAGTGGCATTTCTCCCTCTCTCCCACATCCCCTTGGAGCTGTACAAATTGGAACATGTGAGAAGTGCTGTAGGTGAGGGATGCCGTCCCAGGATACCTGTGTTTTCCCCTCGCTGGAGGGGACACAAGTTACGCTCACTGCAAGCCCATTTGGTACAGGGAAAGGAAAAGTGGAGGAGGAATGCCAGGTAATGGTGCAGTTGTATCGTCCCGTTAATGCTGCACAACTTCCATCCCTCCACGAGCAGAGCTGCTGTGGTGTCTGATAAGATCATCTCTGCTTTGGTTGCCTGATGTCTCCTATCAGAAATCTTCAAAGGTCCAAACGTGCTGTTGTTGAGATGGCAAGCAAAGAGAAGAGAGAGAGGGAGGATAAGATCACAATTTTCTTCTCTCTTGATTGCAGGCAGCTTATCTGAGTTTAACTGTTGTGGCTCGGCCTGTCTCTGAAAAACTCATCCCCTTTTCTTGCCTTCCTTTCAGAGGGTTGACGAGTGGATGGCGAAGGAAGGCCTCTTAGATCCCAGCGTCAAGTCGATTTTTGTGACCTGTGGAGACTGGGATTTGAAAGTGATGTGAGTATGGAAGGGGAGGGAAGATTTTTCTGGGCTTTATTTACCGGCTCCATGCTTGCCTGTAATGCGTGCGTCTATCCTTACAAGCCTCCGACTGTCCCTAGTTTTTGTTTCTTTGGGAAATCGTTGTTTGCCATGGATAATTGGGAGTGGAGGGTCGTTTAAGAAGGCAGGTTGGTACTGGCCATGGTGTAAGATCACTGCCTAGGATATTCCCTATAGCAAATGAATCCTTTCAGAAGCCCAGGAAAGGTTTAAACTGGAACTTTGTGATATTTTCCCTTTTATCCAATATACTTTCCAAAGGGATGGATATTTCTGAGCTCATACATGGAACTCTGTTTCTGTGCACCAAATTAAGCAATGGTCCTTACCTGACTTCCGACTGCAAGGCTTTCTCTCTGTCATCTTGGCATGCTAACTGGATGTGAATCACAGAGTAGTCTTTGGAAAGAGAGTACAAGCCAAGTCTGGCACGCTTCATCGGTGTTCTTATTGTTAAGGTCATCTTCATCAGCTGGGCGACTGTATCTGCTGAGAACCAGGTGGGGACCTACAAGTGTCAATGTATGCGCATGGTTTGTTAGCAAAATAGCTAGACCGCCAACTTAAAAATATTATTTAAAAAAAACGAGTTAAATGTCTGAGAATTAGGTTAGCCTAATATGTAAGGTGTTTGCAGATCAGTGTGATACTGTGCTGAAATCACTTGGATTCCTGGAATCTCGCTTCAGCTTTTCATTTCCTCAGAGCACTGGGTAAAGACTCCTGTTGTTATCGCACTGGTAGAGCATGGGCTTGACACATCCCATGCTAAACTGACATCCACAACTCGTTAGTAGTGTTACTTGTTTTTCTGTGTGACATTGGTTTCCCCAAGCCAGAAGCCTAAATAAACTGCGCACGACCTGGGAGCAATCAGCACCAGTTCTTCTCACAGAGTGGTCTTTGTAGACTGGCAGCTCCTTCCCCCTTCTTGGTGTGATTAGCGAGATGTGAGATACGAGGACCGAAGCAGCAGCACAGGCGCTGGTGGAGATGAGACATTTGCTGTGCTCCAGACAGGAGTGAGGCATGTGAGCTTTTGAGTCAAAATCCAGGTTTCTGCTGGGCTGTGTCCAGAGCTGGTATATATTGCCAGTTCCTGTGTTACTGGTTTAAATTAAGAGTGAGGCTTGTTTTTCTTTATATATCATGTTTTAACTTTTATTAGGGACCAGCACGAAGACAGCTGCAGGGATGTGCTAAACTTATGTTTCTCATCTGTTCTCTTTTGTAAGTTCTTTACTCCTGTACTCCTGTTCTGCAAGTGAAGTTTACTGCTTTTGGTGCTGCTTGTGAGGAGAACAGTTATCTGTGCTCAAAGCCCATCTTTCCATGGCGCTCACAGTGAGATAACAAGGTTTCCAGATAATGACATCCTAACCTGGTGTCCGTGTGGAGTGCGCAGCCTTCTGGATGTTGGGGGTTTTTTTGCTTCAGAGCTCTAAGTGGGCAAATAGAGGTCAAGATGAGCCCTGTTTCTGGTGAGCCACAGGGCTTGTGAGGTGAGCAGGCTCCGCAGGACATGCAGTTCTGGAGCAGAGATACTCGATTCGCCATTTGCGGTGGTCTCTCGCATGGATTGTGCCTCACTAGTCAGCTGGAAAAGGAGACTCCACTCCTAGCCATGAGGTTGCAGCGAGTGGTTCATTTCTCCCTCTTCCTTTTAAAAATTTTTTTTAAACCATTAACTTCAGAATTCGATCCTGAAGCATCTCCAGGGCAAAGCAGAAAATACATTTTGTGTTTCCAACCACATGGATAGTGAGAGTCTGGCTGCAGCCGCTTGGTGAGTAGCACATCACGCCGCTCCGTCGCCGATTGGGTGCCGCGGCGTGTAGCGTCACATCTGATTAGCGCCGTGCCAGTGAATGAGGCTTGAGTGAGGACTCCCTGCCAGCTCTGACTTGTCTCATTTCCCATTACTTTTATCCGTCACCACAAATGCTGAGTCTCCCTCCTGAACTAATTAAGTTTGCGTGTGTTTAGACACATTGCCAAATAGGGTTTAGCAAAGCAGAACTGAGCATCTCTTTTTGAAGAGGAAAGGCAGAAAGCTGAAACAAGGCTGCTCAGACAGAGAGATAGAGCTTCAGAGATGTGGAATATCCCGAATGTATTCCAGGGAATCACCCCGTGCTTCCCTACAAGGCTTGCATTGTAGCTGGTGCCCTTTGCTGTTGTGTGGAGACCACATGCTTGACATGGAAGGCACTGGGGGAGTGGGAAGGGAGGTGGTGCTGCTTGTCTGCGTTTGAAGGAGTGTGTTGGTGGAAGCATTGCGTGGTAGAAACCCCACTGGGTTCCGGAGGAATTCAGGACAGTGAGGTAAGTGCAGTGCTTCCTGGCTTAGGGAGCGGCATCATGGGGCAGGGCTGTTCCTAACTCTGCTGCTCCTTTTCTCAGCCTCCTAGGAATGTCAGCTGCTTGCACAGCTGCCTGTGAAACAAACAGCAGCCCTCTTACCCAGTGTCTTGTGTGGTTTGGAGTTCCTGTCCTCTGTTCTCCTTAGCTCAGCTGATGGTGGGAAACCATGCAGCCTGGTTCATGGCTTCTCCAGCAGCGACCTGGGCATTTAGTTTGGCTTCTGTCTACATGTGCTGTTGAAGAGTTGAGGCATGGTATCTTCTGGACAGGCCTGTCTCCTGTGGATGTTTCCAGTGGGTGCCACTGGTGGGTACCAGAGCGCTGGGAGGCACAGTGAGGTGAGCAAGCTGCAATATGTGTAGCACTCCTAGCTTCAAGCACCAGAAGAGCAGCAGTTGTCAAGGTACTGCTCTCTGCTGGTGGTGTTGAGCACTGAGTCTGCAGGATTCAAGATGGAAACTCAGCTGCCAAAGGACCTGCAAAGCCTCTGCTTGGCTTGGGGATCTTCAGAGAATGAGGCACTGTGTGGCTGCAAACTTGATTTCTCTTGAACATTGCAGCTTTCTTGGAAGATCACAGAGCTGTTTGTCTGGTTTCCCTCTGACAACAGGGAGTGCTAGTCACAAGGAGGCGAGTGCCCAGAAGAGGATACCAAGCATCTGGGAGGGGCTTTTGGAAGTTCTGCGTGAATCGAGGCCTTTGGCCATGCCACCAAAGGCTTTGTTGTGGGCTTGGTGTACCATCAGAAGGAGAGTCCCCGTTGGAGGGATTTGGTTGCTGCCGGAGAGGGCCCATTGCACGAGAGGGCTCAGAAATGGAGCGCTGATCCTCTACTGGCTGTGCTCGGATCAACCGGCTTTCAGCGCTCGGTGTGTGTGAACCAGACTGGAGTCAGGGAGACAGCAGCTCTCCTGCCACCCTCCCCTTCCCTCTTGTTAAGATGCAATTTCTTTAATGAGGAAAACCTCTTGAGTAGGAACATCACCTTTCTGAAGGCTTGTCCTGACAAGGCAGTTCAAGCCGACAGAGTCGCATATCAACTTCAGCAAANCCCCCAGCAACACCCCTCGTTCCCAGACAAGGGAATGAATCACACTCCTGCTCTTGAATACATCATGACAAGTCGTGGTTCTAATGAGAAAGGGCCATTCATTCTGGGTGGAAAGTTCCCTGTGTCGACACGGAAATGTTATTAATTAAAGTGAGCTACCTGAAGCAAAAGATGAAAGGAGCACCAGAGCTGCCAAGCTAAAATATGAGTGGGGATACAGCCTCGTTAGGCACACGGTCCTCGGGCCTCTGAGCGCTCAGCGGGAGGATTCCTTTAGCCTGTTGCAAGGAGCTATCCTCCAAGTTTAACAGCTCCAGGGCCAGATTCGGACTCGTGGTGTAGTCAGCTTTAGTGCTTGGACCTCATCCTGCACCTAGGATGAAACTGTCGCTAGTGATTAAGCAAATTGCATTGATGCAGCGTTGGGTGGTGAGGGTAACGTGCCTCTGGAGGGCTGAGGGAGCCGCTGACTGCAGGAGATGGCTCTAGTGGAAAGAGGGTGCTCTGTCTGCCAGGGTTGAGCCCTTGTAATGTAAGCTCTTTAGTGTGGTTTATCTCCTCTGAAATGTCAAATTGCCTCTCTCTACGTACGGAACCGGTTTACCTGCTCTTAAGCGCAATGTGAATTAATCTTGGCAACCAACGAAGCATTTTCACTGTGTGTTCATAGCTACAGAGCGAAGCTAGCGTGAGGCTAAGTGATACGTCTGTGGTCGTGCAGACAGACGGGGCAGAGAAAGGAGCTAAAGCCACAAGTGCTGAACCTCAGATCTGCATCTTAGTGTCAAGAGCATCGGTTAATCCTTTTTCTTCCAGTTTTGGATCGTTCTGCAAACACATTGAACATAGGCAAATGTGTGTAGGCTTTGGTCTGTGTACCTCTGACATGAAGATGCTCGTACTGCACTTACTGTGGCTGATCAGAACATGCTAATTTATGTCTTTATAGGAAACTACTGCTCAGAAGTTTTTTATTTCCTTAAATAAGTGTTAAAAGGCGAGTACTCTCTAATATAGTGATAAAACACAGTGAAGTGTCTTGAAATGTTTATAGCCCTTGGTGCTCTTCCTAGGTTGCATATTAGTAAATTCTGAGCAGTAAATTATACCATTGCTTAATTTTGTCTTACTGTTTTAATTCTTTCTTTGCAAGTTACACGGGCTAGGAGGATGCTTGCCTTCTCAGACCAGCTCTGAGTATAGCATTGTGTTGGTCTTTCCAACCTGCTGTCCTGGAGGCTTGGTTAGAGATCAGCCTTAGGTCATGAATGAAGAAGGATTGATGGTGTTAGTGTCCCTTTTGTGTGCTGTTCTTTATCACAAGACCAGAAGGGGATTGGTAGCCTCTGCCTGGGGGAGAAACTGGAGACAGCCACTGAATAGAGTGAGTGGGAAAGCTTGGGTAGTCCTGGGGAAAGGCAGGAGAAGGTGTAGGGTGGGCTGGTTGGGTGGCAGGAGGTATGTTCAGAGGATGGCATTGAGAGTAACAAGAAAGAGCTGGTAATGGAAAGATAACACAGTAATCTGTGTAGAAAAATATTAAAACCATTCCTTTCCCACTGAGATCTTTGGATTCGCCTGTTGTTGTTGTTGCTTTTAGTGGGGGTCATTTTGCTGACCAAGCCTATGGTGTATCTCTTCACATGATTGCGTTGGCTGAAGGAAGAGGGTGGTGTGAACTACAGTGCAGGGATGGGGCTGAGTATCCAGGGTCAGGAACCTTTCGAGTCAGCGTTGCTGATGGAGTTGTTCATGTAATTACATCCTAAAGTGCTTTGCTGGAGCTAAGCGAGGCAGCCTTGTGAGCATGCTCTTCTCTAGCACTTACAGGGAGTAGCACTGACCCCATTCACTTCTGCGACCCTGCAGTCCAGCTTTTTGTTTTTAAAGGATATGATATCACTTTACGCAAAATAAATTTTGGATTTTAAGGTTCCTCCTCTGTTCACTGTTACTTAACATTAATATAACACACTTGACTTCTGTTATCCTTCTGCAGCGGTTCCCCTGGCTGTCTCCTGTTCTTGCCTTTCTTTAAATCCGTTGGTCGTACGAGCTTCTGCAAGTGGTGTTGTCTGAGATGTGGGACTCTGGGAATGCCTTTGTGTTAAGCTTTGGACATGAAATCTTTGTATTGGGATCATCATGCAATGGACTATCACCTTCAGGTCTGCTACTTGTCTGGCATGTCATAGCAAAGACATTTGTCATAGTCAGGGCTGTAGTGGCCACAGATTTATTGAGCTGTGATGCCTGACGCACTCTGGGGAGAACGGACTCTGCTGCCTGGGAATTAGAACCAAAGAAGTTGGAAACAGCATGAAAGATGGTGGAGAAGCTTGGAATAAATTTACAGTGCAAGGGGGGAATGAGACAGGCATTGCATCAAGTACTTGATTTCCAGCACTGAACTGTTGGGATGGGCTAATGAATGGAGAAGGTGGGTTTTTCCATCCCTGGGTAACTTAACTCAAGCTGTGTTTGGAAACATCACACTGAACTGAATGCAAGCTGTTGGTCTCGGTGTCGTCTGCTCATACAGTAAGGAACCATAATTCCCTCTGCAGCAGGAATCACTAAGGTGAATTCCATGCCCACTTTATAACGAATTTAGGCAAAATGGTTTCAAAATCAATGGATCTATAATGGATATTTGGCAAAAAGCACATCCTGGCCTCTGTCTGTATGAGAACCCTCGAACAGCAACTCAACATCGTGATTATCCTGTGCCCTGGGGAACTGCAAAGCTGGTTGGCTTGGGGACTGCAGAGGATAAACCACTGGAGGGCTGTTTGCCATCTGAATTTTGTCATCGGCGGCATGTGTGAAAAATAGGATTAGCTTCACAAAGTGTGAATTTTCTTTATTACTTCAAAAAGCTTAATTTTTCTAGTGTTAGACAGACGCAATGTTTCATGCTGGGGCTAAAATGTCAGCTGTCTCCCTTTGGATCTCAGCTCTGCTTCCCAGCCGAAACGGAGCAGTTATGTGTTGGCACCGGTGCTGCCCTCCCAGTGGCTTGGCTGGGAGTGGAGCTCTCATGGCTTCTCTGCTTAGAGAGCTCTGCTTGAAAAATACTGCCAGCCTGGGAGCAGCATCCTTCCCCTTTGCTCGCTTTATTCACGCCTTGTGTGAGTCGGTAGCTTTCTTGAAAGCATTTTATTTTGTTTGCATGTTTGTTTCCTGTTGGGAGCCATTTTCCTGGATGGGTTCAGTCCCTTTCCTCCTGAAGCTCCTGGCTGGCAAAGACCTACTGGGCCATCTTGAGGTCATCCCTGGTATTTTCCCTCCAGCATATTCTCATGTGCCTTGTCCAGCAACTCTGTGTATCCTGAGGAGTGGATGTCTGGGTGTGTGTAGGACTCTCAGGAGGGTTGTGGAGCTGCAAACTAACTTTTTGAGCTGAGTCCATTCAACGTTGGAGTCACCTTTTTCTGTGCGTTTGGTCAGGATGCTGCCTCAGCCTGGCACCCCAAAGATGGTGTCTTGTGCTCAGAGATTGCTCTGGACCAGCCGTTAGCAATGATGTGACGCGTGTGGAAGTGGTACTAAAAGAAAGAGCAGAATAGAGGAGTTTGGGGGAAGAAGACTGAGAAAGCAGTGCGATGTGCTGGCAGGGCTGTGTGTGGGAAGCCCATGCTGCCCAGGACTTTGTCCTGCCTTGGTCCCACCAGCTTTGTCTACCTCTTTGAGCAGGGCTTTCTCCTCCCCTTTGCCTAGCACCTACACTCCAGGACACCCTTTTTCTTCCCTTTGTAGGTGCCTCTTGGTCACCTCTGATTTCCCTGCTTCAGTTTTTCCATCTGGGTGTTGAGCCAGGTCTCGGTGCTGGCCATCGGCCAGCGTGCAGGAGGTGCCCAGGCACCAGCTGCCTTCAGCTCCTTGTTCCTGCCTGGAGACATGTGTGTCCCTGCAAACCAGGCGGATGGAGGAGGCTGGTGGGAGATTGCCAAGACCTCTCCTCCAGCTCGCTGTGCTCCCAGCTCTGAAGAGAACTGTTACATTTTATGGACCATTTAGCTTCCCAATGGTGATCCTAATTCTTCACAGCATGTATGTGCCATTTCTTAGTTATTAAAAGGACCCCTGAAAAGGAGCTGCCCTCTGAGTCAGTGCTCTTCCATGCAGTTAATTGCAGGAGGGTTTTGCTTAGACTGTGAGGCTTAATATTTCCAAACTCTCCCTGTGCTAAGAAGGTGAATTAATACCCAAGTCTCCCCGCGGCTGCAGGGACTGACCCTTGTGCACCATCAGTAAGCAGGTGGAGGAAGAACACTTCTGCCAGGAGTAATTCAAACTTGGAATTGCTCTGGAGGAAGTCCACTTGCTTTCTGCATAGAGATCAAGGGCGTTTAAGGGCTGGCTGGCCAGGTGTCTCAGTCTTTCATCTCTGTGTCCTTATATTGTGTGACACTTCAGGTGCCAAAATAGCTTCCATTCCTTGGGGGCCCAAGCAAGCTCCACGCTTACCAGGAAAGGAGTGATTACCTTGGACTGACAAGTTAGCCGAAGGATGGATGGCTGCGGTTGCACAGCAGGTGTGAGATGGATGAATGGGAGGTGGTTCAAGGGGAGGTTCTTGTCAAGTCACCACGCTGCGTATGAGAAAACAAGAGATGGCAAGCCATTAGGCTGTGTATTTCAGGTGGGAGGAAGCTGCCGAGATCCCCTGGCATTGCAAAATGCCAAATGAAATGTTACTGCCACGCGGAGCGCAGCAGTGTGTCGGAATTAATGAGGCTGGTGTAGGGAGAGTGTGCGTGGCCGGTCTGGAGGGTTGATGTGTGTGAGGGTGCTGGGCTTAGGCAGGGTTTGTTATCAGGGTTGCCATGCTTGGGAAGCGCGGTCTAATGGCAAGACCACATGAAAAGAAATCGGAGCTTGCAAGGCAAGGGCTGAAAGTCATCAATTGCCAAAGTTTTTTTTGTGTTTGCTGCAGGCCTGAAGCAAATCGCTGTCTTAAGGGGCTCTAAGTACTTGGGTCTTGCACTGGATTTACAGGTAAGGTGAAATTAGGAGGGGGCTAAGTAATTAATTCTTCTTGCTGTGACCAGGATGGGAGATGGTTCTGACTTGCCGCTTCTCCTCAGAAGTTTCTTCAGAAGCTGGTAAGGACTCTGGTTGTGAAACCTGGGAAGCAAAGAGGATCCCTGGGTGCCTGACAATTCCTTTTCTCTGCTGGTTCTTTCTTGCAGGCAGCCTTGGGCTGCCTGTCTCTTTGTTAAGAGAGTGACAGCAATGTGACACCGTGAAAATAATTACTAACAAATCACGGTGGTGACTGCAAACAGCTCGCTGTCTTCAGAGGCATGTCAGGGAGCATTAGAGCAGGGCCGTGGGAGCGGCAGAGCGGCTAGGGGCTCTTTCTCTGCTCTAGGCTGAGGGAAGATCTTCAGAGACCTTTGGCGCCCGCCACCCCCACATCATTCCCTTCTCATTGGCTTTTTCTTTCTTTCTTCCCTTCCCTGCCTTTGCCATCAATAATTAAGCCCATTAATTGCACAGTGAGTTCAGGAAAGCTGAGAATGGTTAGCCTGGGCTTCTGCCTTCCCTGGATTCAGCAACCAGCTGCAGAGCAGTGGAGGAATTTCTGGAGAAGTATTGTGGGCAGAAGCACATCCAAGCTGTGTTTCCTATCTTGCAGACCTTAGTGCTGCCCAGGGCAGTCATGTTTATTAGCAGTGTGTCCCTAGGAATCTCTGGGCTGCTGATGTAGTTGAAGAATGGCCTGTGTCCTTGTCCTCAGGAGTCTCCAGTCTCGGTGAACCTGAAAGCAGATTTGTGTTTGTGCAGAGCATCGTGGCTGATGGGCAGTCAGCTGGCATCTCCAGCAAAAAAAATGGGCAGAGGAACGAGAGGTTCTTCCGGGATGCAGCAGGGACAGTGCTGATCAGTGTGGCTGAAGCTGCAGGTGAAGATGATCCTTTCAGAGAATAAACAGCCGACAGGTCACAGGCGAAGAAGGTGGTTGATACCAAACAGAGCAGCTGGGGGAGTTTCAGCAGGAATGAGCCCCCTGTCACCATGTTGGAGTCGGGACCCTTCTGCAGAGCTATGTGGATGAAGTCTGAGGGGAAGCTCTCTGGAAAGCCTCTCATTATGTTGCTATAAAGCTCCCTCCAAAGGAGGGTCTAGCAGAGATACTGATAGTAAACTGAAAAGCAGCTGCTAGCTGAAGTGTCCTTCAGCAGCATTGATAATCAAACCTCTGGGCAACCTTTGAGAGGGGAGCTCACAGCCTCCTCTCCTTGTTCTTGGTGGTATTTCATCCTCCGGTTTGAGGAAGGACTGAGCCGTCTGGCAATTACTCGTGCAGAGGAGCAGCGCCCTGCAAGGGAAAGCAGAAGGTGCAGGTAGGAGCCCGCTCCCAGGTGCCCGCTCCACCGAGCAGCCCTCTTTCCCATTCCCCTAGTTACTCAAGTGATTTTCCCAACTGTCACATCTGTAAATAATGTTGCTGGCGTATCTAGTTAGATGCAGAGTGGCGATGGAGGGGGGAGGGCTGGTGCTGAGGGTGGCTGTTACAGCCCCTCTCCCCGGCTCATACAATATTTATGCAGGGCTGGGAGTCGGCGGCACTGACCTCCGGGTCGTGCTGTTAAACAGCTCCCGCAGCCCCTGCATCCTAATTGCTGCACTTGTCCTTTGCTCTGGAGGATTCGCTGCTCCTTCTCTCTGGTGAAGCAAATACTAATGGCAGCTTGTGCTGGGAGGTGGGGAGCGGTCTCTTCCCCACAAGGAAAAGACAAACCTGTTTCCCCTTGTGCAGCTGGAATTTGCAGCTGGACAGAAACTTGTGCTCAGACCCTGTTACACGACATGCCAGGCTCCCCGCTGCTGCCAGCCCGGAGGCTGTGCCAAGAGCCCCTGGAGCTGTTGTGCATGTAATTTTGGGTCGTGTGTCATCAGTGGTGATGGGGAGGTGGTTTATCCCATCCCACTGGCTCCTTGTAGGATTTCTGTCTTCTGTTTAGTGTGGAGAAGGAAGAGGCAATCACAGAAGTCAATCGAGAGAGTAGACCTGGACAATGTGATGCCAGAGGGTGGCAGAGATGGTGCCAGGATAGAGGAGGAGTTTAAAGAGCATCACAAGACAGAACACTTAGTTACTCATAGATAAATTATCTGCGTCAGTCAGTGGGAAGAGAGGTGATGCAGAAGGCTGGAGACCCTCTGTGTAGGTGAGGGGCTCCTTGCCCCCCTTGCGAGTGGGACAGCCATAACTGGAAGTGGAAAGATTTTTTTTCACCTGGCTGCAGGGGCTCTCAGCTGATTCAAGTGGTTCAAGAAAGCCCAAAAGATAAAGCTGTTTGACTGCTGGAGCTGCTGTGGCTTTCCCCTACGGTGTTCGGCTGGGCTCCGGCGTGCTTAGGGCTTCACGTCGGGTGTCTGTGAGCCCAGTGACCTGACTGGCCACCCACGTCCCTTCTGCTGCCTTCCTGAGCTGGCAGGTCCCCTTTGTGACTGGAAAAATCCCGTTTAGACTGGAGACTAATGGCCTTTAAGTGACATGATTCTATTATGTTAAGCGTCTATAGGCTTTACCATTAGGCACTAAGCAGTTTATGACTCATAGCAGAGAAGCTCTGGTCCTGAAGAGTTTATACGCTAAATGGTCTGGACAGGCCAAGCATGGAAGAGGCAAGGTTTCCTCCTGCCTGTCATGCAGCAGGTCGAAGGAAGGACTGGGACAGGAAGTTTCCTGGGGAGAAATACTTCTGCAGTGGGAATTGTGCAGTGGCAGGAGAAGCATATTTAATTTTAGCTTTGTTTCTGTGCATGTTTTGGTTTTGAGGGGGCTTAGACACGATGCGTTGTGGGTGCATCCATTGCATCATATGCTCCCTTACTCAGTGCGTAATTACAGTGTTCTGCAGCAGGAGTCTGAACGCTCCCTCTTAAAACAGCTGGTAGGCAGAGGACCGAGTGATTACTAAATTAGTGTCTGTATGAAAGACTTCATGAGAGACCACGCAGGCGGAGAAGGCACACGCTCCGTGTAATCAGGCTCCAGTGCAGTGTGAACCACAGAATAATTTAGAGATCTCTGCGCAAAGCAGGGCTAGCTTCAAACTTAGATCAGCTTGCTCAGGATCTTCGTCAGGTGAGTTGAATGCCTCCAGGGGAGGAGATTCCCCCACCAATCTGTTCCAGTGCTTTATTACCTGCGCAGTGAAGAGTTGTTCCCGATGACAGATTCGAAGTTCACTCGCTGCAGCCCGTGGTCATGACGGGTGACTTTGCTGAGAACGTGCCTGTGTGGTAGGTGTACGCAGTATCCCATTTTGTACACTCCTATTCCTAAGATGCTGTATGATGATGTATTTAGTAAGCAGATGGACTGTCACAGCAAGCTTGTGTGTAGAAATCTGGTTTTAAGGGGTTTTCCTAGTGTCAGGTTCCCAAGGCTGGGGGTGTGACCTCATCCTTGGAGACTACAGTTTCTCTTTCCTTGGGAGCAGCATGATGCACTTCTGATGTCAAAGGGAAGTCCACCCAGTCGTCCTTCCTGTCTGGAAGGGCTGGTGAGAGCATTTGCTTTACCCCTTCACCAATCTAGAGGACCTAGTATGGAGGAGTGCAAAGTTTCTGCCTGCTGCACTCCTAACCTCAGCTGAACCGTGGAGCCAGCAAGCTCTGGTTTCCTGCGTGGTAATTAAGTAGTTATTTAAAAATCAAAAGGCTCAGTCCTGATCCTGCTCTCGCTGGCTACTTACCAACTCCACGTAGAGTTATTCTAGATTTACTCCCACATGCAGAGCAGCAGAATCAGGCCCAGTAAATAGAGCTATGAATCTTTTTAAGAAAAGCTGTTAAGCAGTAGCACATAGATTTATTGTAGCATCATGTGTGTGCAATTGTTGATGAACATCTTCTGTTGGAGGCTGAATACCTGCTGTGTTGCAGCCTCCTTTTAATGTTGAGATAGCATCTCTGTCAGCATCTAGCTGACGCACAGACAGATACCCATAAAAGGGCCAGATCTCGCATGGTGTTAAATGCCTTCATGTTTCATTAAGGTTGATGGCAGCAGAAGGCACGCAGTGCTTTGCAGGACGAGCGAGTCACAACGAGCCACTTGGCCTGTGTGCTTTTGTGGCAGAATTATTTTCCTACTGTATACCTTGCTCTCATTGCAGTCTGGGTTCACAGCCTTTCCCATAGGCAGACTAGCAGTTTGAAAAGCATGGGTGTTGAGGTTCTCCCAAATTGCTTAGTGCTCAGCAAAAAATTAGAGAAGAGCAATCTGGTTGTTTGCATGTGATGGCTGGTGGGTGTTCAGACATTTCAGCCAGTGCTGCTGTGAGTCCCAAGGCTTGCAGCTTAGCTTTTAAGCTTCCTAGGCAGGAATATGCCTAGTAGAGAGAGAAAGCAGTGCTGTCCAGAATGGGCGTTGCAGAGAAAGAAAGGGAGGTCTGAAAGTGCCAGGTATTAGCCTCGCTGCTTAGCCTGAGTTTTTTGACCTCATTACACTAATCCAATTAAAGATTGATGGAAAAAGATAACACGCACTCCAGTGGAAGGGTTTGTGTGATGACTGCTTTCCTTCCTGGGCAGCTGGAGTGGCCCCGGTTATCTTGTGCATCACCACACCTCCCCGGGCCCTGCAGACCCACTGGTGCCTCCGCATGCCATGGTGTGTGCTCTTCTCCTGCATCGTGTCCTTCTTATTACTAATGGAGCATGGATGCATTTTAGCTGCTGGTCAGCCCTCATTAATATCCAGAGATGACAGGTTGACATTTGTAAAGAAGACTTGCATTGACCTTCATGTTGTGCATCGGTGCGGTTGCCATGCGGTGCCCTGTGCTGGATGCTTCTTCCTGCGCTGCCTCGGGAGTGTGTTTGTGTTAGCAAGGGGGCAGGCTGCTCTGTAACCCTTTGCTGCTGCCAGGAACGCGGGCAGTGTGTCTGGGTGTCCCTGCATCCCTCTGCCTATCCCAAGGACCGTTCCCTGTAGAGCCTCCGTCCATCCCAGTGAAGGGGACTAGGGGGTGCTGGAGTTGTGGCTCCTTCTGGAGGTTGTTATTTAGGTACTGGGACCCTAATGGAAGACAGCGACAGCTTCGTGCCAGTGGCGATGTCCCATCTGCTGCCTTTTCCTGGCGCCTGTCTGGGGATGCAGCAGAAGAAGAGGCTGCACTGCCCAGGCATCCTGAGTGCTGTCAGTCTCCTGTCTCTCCCTCGACCCACCCCATCCCGGCTCGAGGACTGCTGCAGCCCGCTCGGCAATGACATTTATTAACAGAGGGGGCTTTGAAAAAAGGCAGGCTGCTCCTGCAAAGGCTCCTCACTGTAACTCTGTCTCCTCCTCTCGCCAGCCCGTCTGAGGCAATGGCTGCTGGCGTTGAAATTCATTAGTGTTTCCTGACAGGCGATGGAGGCTTGCTCTGTCTGTTCCCACTTCCCTGCTCTCATGTCCCCGCTTCACGCATGCTGATATTTAAAGCTGATGTGCAGCTCGTAGGCTTGTTGCACTGTGACAAGTTTGGGGGTGGTTGAGAGAACTGAGAGGGTGGAAGGAAAGCAAAGAGGGAGGGAGATGGGACCTGTCTCGGGGTTTCTGTGAAAGCCCAGGGCTTTTCAGACCCTTTCCAAATGTATTGTCTTTCCACAGCTACTGCTTACGAATTTCAAGTACAGCCATGCTGGGATGGTTTGGTCTGCAGTGATGGGGGGCAGAGAGGGATGGTGCCATGGGTATGCCCTGTGAAAAGTGGGGTGCAGTTACCCGGCAAGGGCTCATCTGGTGGGGAGCAAAGGCAGGTGTGCTGCTCCAGCTCCTTGGCAGGTCTGTGGGGCTGAGGAGTGAGTGGGGTGCCTGAGTTCTGGCAAGGGTGGGTTCATCTCTCTGTCCTTCACTTTGGACACGAGCACGAGGGGAGGCTGGCTCTGCTTTTACCTCTTTGCATTGAGTGGCATGGTGACCCCTGTGCTAGGGAGGAAACATCTACCTGCCAAGGCCTTGGATTACGCAGGAAAAGCTGCTCCAGTCTAACTTGAATTATTGGAATGAGGGAGCTGGGGCTTGGGGGCTTTTTGGAAGTATGGGTCAGCATGCTTCAATTTCTGCAGGCTATGGCATGACTTGGGCTGTGCTACGTGCCCAGGATGCTCTGCTGGTGTGCAGGTACTGTGGCATCATGCTGTCAGAGCCCTCCTGGCCTGGCACAGTGGTTTTGGCAAAGCCCGGCCAGACTTTCTGTGCCTCCGTGGGATGCTCCTGCAACCTCAGTGCTTTGGAGCACCCCTTTGCATCCCCAGGCCATTGAACACTGCTGGCTGGGACTTAGTGTTTTAACTAACTTAAGGCTGCCTCTTTGGGAGGGCGTGGGTTTACCTAAACTGCTTTGAATTCCCAGCTTGGCTTCAGCTCATGCAAGGTTCAGTGCAGACAGATGTGGCCTTGCCTGTCATGGTGCTGTTCCTCTGCTGAAACACCTCAGGTGCCTTAGCACAGGATGTTATTCCCTCGCTAGCTTCCTCTGTTAGGAGAGGGCACCCAAGCTTTCCTCTTGGCCTGACAGACATCCCACTTTACATCAAAACAGAGCAGCACCCCTGCGCTGCATGGTCCAGAGCTGTGTCTTGACCAGCCTTGCTTTGAACTAGGGTACTAGGTGGTTTGATAGGTCCTCTCTTCAGCTGTCACCTTGTTGCTGTTGTATGCTGCAGCATCCAAGCAGCTTCCTCCAGACTTTCCAGCCTCCTTCAGCGAAGGATTTCCAGGGTGGGAGCTGAAGGATTTCCAGGGCGGGAGCCTGCCTGCCCACTCCTTTGCAGCCCAGGGCAGTGGGATTGCCTGGAGTGCAATTAAAATATTCTGCATCTCTTACAACTTGAGGTCTTCAGGGCATGGATATTTTGGAAGGCTTAGACCAGGTCTGTAAAACCCAAGATGTAATGTCCCTTTATCTTTCCCATGGAGGGACTTGTTCTTTTAACTGGCGCAATATCAATACACCCAGTGTGTAGAAAGTGGCCCAATTTCTTTGTCTCCTGACATCCTGAACCCAGAAGCAGATGGACGTTAACCAGCTCTGATTAGTTGGGAGAATCAAGCATTAATTTTTTATACGCCAGGACCACCTGAGTGACGGAAATCAATTACGGCTGCCCCTCCCCCTTCCATATTAATGTGGTGGCTCCGAGCAGAGACGGAGGAACCTGTTGAAATGAGAAACCCCTATTTCTTAGTTTGACCCCCTAGATAATTAGGGTTAAATTGATATGCTATCGCACTGGTGACACATTTTATCTGCCTCTGTTTGTACAAGAGGATACAATAGTGGAGGAAGGACCAATTTGTGCCCTGCTCTAGCTAACCAGACTGAGATAAAAGGTGTCACTGCTACGATAACGTTCTTGCCTCATGCTCCTTTATTGTTGCTCAATTTGCCTTTTTTTCTTTTCTTTTTTTTTTTTTTTAATCCTGTTCTTTTTCTTTCAATACCCTTGGTCATATTTTAACTCCATGCCATCGCATAATGACGCCCTGCTAAATCTGTGTGGAGATAGGCAACTCTGGCTGACAGCCTTCCCTGATAACCGAATTCCAGCCCATCCATCACTAGGCTGCTCTCCTTAACTTAAGGAAAGTGATAACTAAAGCAAGGCCGTTTATCACCGCCGAGCTGCGCGCTTCTTGCCGCCTTGGAGAGAGCCAGCTTCAATGGGAGACATGCAGCCATGTCACCTCACCTCCCATTTGCATCCCGTTCATCTCCAGGCCCCATTTACCCTGCAGAGCGGAGGAGCAGGGCGGGATGGAAATCAGAGCCTGGGGTGATGAAGTGCTCTGAAAATGGTGCAGAGCTGCCACAACTGAGGTCTTGGACTCGCTTGGCTAGCAGAGGAGAGCGTGATACCTACTGTTGCTTGCTCTTCTGTCCCAAGGGTACCTGCGTTTCGGGAGCAGGCAGAGGCTGTGTGCTTGCATCTCTGCTTCTTGCAGGACAGACTTTACCAGAGCTGCACTGGAGGCTGGAAAATCCCACAGCCATTTTTAAGTTTCTCTCACGTGCAGTCCAACTTGAAGCTAGGGAGCACTGCGTAACCCAGACTAGACCAGATCCACATGACAATCCTATGCTAAAGGCAAGCGCGCTGAGTGGCTGTATCCCTGCTGTCTGCCCCTGCGCAGGGAACAGACATGCTTTGGTCCATGCTGCTGTCAGCCCATTCAGGTTACAGCATGAGCATAGGTCTTCCAGTGCTTGAAAAACTTGAAATCTCTCTGGTGCTAATGTGAAATTAGGGGAGCACAAGCACAGAGGGGGAGGGGGAATGTCCTTAGGTCACACAGCTTTACAGGCAGTTTCTGGGGTTGTTACTTGTTTGCAAAAATGGGTCATTTATTTAGTTGACATATTTATTTGGAGCATTTATTTTCTCCAATTAAAGACCCACTGTCCAGCGCCCAGGGCATACTGCCATCAGTCTCGGGGTGGAAGCAGAACCAGACTGTCCAGTTTGCTGGGCTTTTTGGTCCCACAGGGATGGAAACACTTTAGATGTCATTCATTGCGCTGGGTGGTTAGCTGCCAATTCCTGTGGCTAACAAGAATGATGCTGTACTCACTTCTTCTGGGCCCTATCCAAATATTAAACCAAATGATAATTATTCCTCTAACTCAAGCTAGGCTGAGACCTGTATTAATAAAAACCTCTTGGTCTGGGCGGAGAAACCCAGCTTTTAGTAACATATCTCTTGCAAACTGCTGTCATCATCTTCTCTAGCTAAATGTGAGCAGTATAAGGAGAGCCTAAGCTGATCGTGTGTCTGTATTAGACCAGTCGTTTGTTTTAAATGATTCTTTTTCTTGTGATCTTCTTCTAATTTGGGCACCAATAGAAAGCAGCTTTCCTGGAGGAAGAGCTTTCTTAGCTTGCTGATGGGGCTGATGGGGTCTGTTCAACTCTGGGATGTGATGGATATATGTATAATGGCTGTAAAATGCATGGACCAGGCTGCTATTTATGTGACGGCTATGCAATTGTGAGGAGTGACTCCAGGTGGTTTATTTCAGCGTGATGGTGCTAGCATCAGATGAGCCGTGCCCAGAGATGAGACCGTGCTGTCAAGTCACATTGCTTACCCTGCAAATCGCCGTAGCCCTGCTGCTTGCAAGCTCATGCTTTTGACAGGCTTCCTACTTTCAGAGAGATTCCTCTGGACCTCCTTATTCAAATGTGTTTGCATGACTTAAATTACTGCTCCTAACCAATGACATGCACATCTTTTCAGGACGAGGCATTTGGGTTTGGCACAGAGGGTCTGTGCCTTGCTTAGCCTAAACAGGGCTCACAAAGCCAGTACACTACTGGGGCCCAGTGTGCGCTGGCTCCATTGGACGTGTATTCCCAGGAGATTCCCCTGGAAGTGTTTGCCGGCTTGCTTCCTTTTCTTCCCATGGATCAAACCACACTAGCACTGCACTACCCTGAGTCTCACGTTATCCACAAGTGCCTTATCTGTGTCCTTCCTTCGTCTCCTTAGTGGGAAACTGCTTGCAGGGCTGAAGCAATGCTGCCCTGTTCACCAGAGGGTTTGGAGCTGTGCTGAGCACTCAGGTACTGCATGAGGTGCTGATGGTGCACCCCAGCTCAGGGCGGTGTATCTAGCTTGTAGCCACATCTGACCACAGCTTGTTCCTGTATTTCAGCCTTGAGTCTGAAGTCCAGATTATTCACTCTTTCCGTGTGGAGAGTGGGAGAAGACTGCCCTGGACGTGGTCTCTGTTGGGATGTTTGAGCAGCTGATACTGGCACTCGCAGCTCTTCCCTCCTCCCCTACAACCTCCGCAGACAGCCCCAAGATGCCTGTGGAAGTTGTGAGAATCCCCATCCCCCTCTGTTTGCAAAAGCTGGGGTTGTGGCTTTTAACATGCACAAACGGGTCTAATTTAGTCATTTATTTAGTTGACATATTTATTTGGGATGTTCCTTTGCTTCAGTTAAAGATCCTGTGACCAGTGCCCCAGGCGTGCTTAGCAGTACGGGGATGAACAAGATCCATCAATTACTCTTGATCAGATCAAACCGGCCGGGGAAAACTCCCATAACTCATCTCCCTGCACAGGCTCGGCTGGAGCCGCACGGCTTTGCGACACAGCCTTCCCCACAGCCTTCCCCACCTGAGGGGCACGTCGGAGCTCCCCTGCGAACACGTTGGGGTCGGCACAGTGTGAGAGAAACAGCTCTCGAAATCCTGGGGTGCCGCTGTCCCTTCCAGCAATCCGCCTCCCTGCCCGGTGCCGTTTTGTTTTGCGAGCTCTGTTCCGGCAGCTTGCTGGAGGTTAAATACATGTGCTCGCGGCTCTGGCTGCTGGCGCTCGTAATCGTAGTGAGACAGTGTGTAGCACCTTGCATCTTCAGAGTTATGACTGCTCTCTTCTTCCAAGCACCCCCTTGGAAAACCGCCTCTGCTTTCTTCGTCCTAAATAGTTGGTCCTGCAGCATTAGTACCCAAAAAACAAATGCAGTGGTGCCTCCTTCCCTGCCTCACGTCTCGTTGGGTCTTTCAACCGCGAAGGCCAAATGGAAAAGCACCAGGGCATGACAGGTGAATTGTCAGTCCTTCTGTCTGCCCTGTAAGCCACTGGCTGAGCGGGATGGTTTTGCAGGGATTTGCGATGAGTTCACTTGGTTAAGGACAGCCCGGATGCTCCAGTCAGGTTTGTGTATTAGCCATGTGGAAGAGAGGTGCAGGCTGTGCTGCCACGCAGCTCCTGTTCTGAATGTTCAGTCTGAAAGGTGTCAGCAGCCTGGACGTGGCTGGATGTGTATAAGTCTTCAGCCAAGCTGTGCTCTTGTGAGGTTGTTTTGCTGAGCGCTACGGTCCTTCTGATGTGCAGCATGTTACAGCAGACTTGAGGATCTCTTCCATCTCAGAACGAAATGCACTTAAGAAAACAGAGTTTGTGTTGTCAGGACACTGATTGAATCAAACCTGCTCTCTCTTCTCTCTTACAGGTTACCAGGACAATGCCAGTACTTAGGGCTGCCGGTTGCTGATTACTTCAAACAGTGGATTAATCTGAAAAAGGTACTTTTGTGCACACTGCCATGGTCCCTGTCTCCCTCTCTCCCCCCTCCCCTTGTCCTTCTCCTTTCCTCTTTAAGGAGGTGTCTAATAACTACTGCTGTTTTGCATTGAAATGAGTTATTTTCTCAGAAGCTGTGCTGAGCGAGTCCTCTGGCTCCCTATTGTATCTCCTCTAATAGAGTCTTACTGTACTTGATGGGATGTGTTCTGCAGCTGGGGAGAATCCCATTGTGGCAGGCACAGTGCGGTGTCTCCGCATAATAGTGGGACACTGCGAGGCCCCTCTTCAGTGAAGGTTGTGTTGGCCCCAGTGTTGCTGACTCTGTTTTGTTTTGCAACCGTTTAAGGCTCCTAGGAGCTTGAGTCCCTTCAGATCAAATTCTGGTTGATAAACATGTGGAAATATTCCCAAAGAAAAATCAGTATTTTCCTCTTTGTGCTGTGAGGAAGGGGAGCTGTCTCAGCAGCACGTCCACCTGAGAAACCAGTGGTGACTTTGCAAAGGAAAATATCTTGTACTTTACTATCTGATGTCTGATGTTGCTCCGTGCCTTATCTGGGTGGTTAAAGAGCAGCCTGCTGTCCATCCACAGGGTCTCCTGGCACAGCTGCTCCGTCTGCGCAGGAAAATGCGGTGATGCCATAAGCCACAAATCAAAGTGGGGAGAAAAGAACAAGTGTAATTACAAGCAGTAGCAGGATGATGGGGGAGACTGGGGTCTGTGTCCAAGAGAAACTGGGGTGGCCCTCATGGTTAAACCTTTGGATGAGTAAGATTCCCTTCCCCCATCCAATTTAACGTTTTATTTGGATTTCTACACCTTTTCCTGATAATTAGGGGTCTTGGTAAGTGAAATTTGCTTGTAAACAGCTCGTTGTAGTTGTGGACTTTTCTTTTGTTCTTTTATTTATTTATTGTTTTAAATGGAAGCATGAGTGACAGGCTGAGCGGCCGCAGAAGGACAATTTGCATGATCTGTGCCGTCAAATAGGGTAGAACATGAACTTAACAAGGGATGCTGGCAGCGCATTCCCGGCTGAACTTGTCAAAGGGTCTTGTATTTCCCTGCTGTCAGAGCAAATCTTTTGGCTGATTGCTGGTCCTTGGTAAATGAAATCTGAAAGCACATTGGGGCATTCTGCAGTTCAGTGACCATTAATGATCGCCATTTGAAGTTCACTAAACTTCCGGTGAATGGATAGCAGCTATATAACCAGCAGGTTGATGGCTGCAGAATAATAATATTTTAAAAAAATAAAAAAAATCCCCGTGTTCCATGATGTTTGCTAAGAAGTAGGCTGATCCAGCCACGCTCCTCCTCTGGGCCTCAGGGTGAACAAGTTACAGCTCTTTCCCATAGCTCGAGGCTCCTGGATTTAGCGTGTTAGGAGCTGGGATTCATCGTAACGTGGACATCCAGGCAAATGGCTGTTCTTCAAGATGGGCGTTCATGTATTGGGTTTCAGCAAATACTGTGATACTGAGTTGAGGGCTGGTGAGCATCTGTGAAGTACCAAGCACAGAGCTAAAGGCAGGAGGGGGAGGGAAGCTGTTGCAGGGAAGTGTTGCCTTGCCCAGCTCTCTGAAGGGGTCGCAGGCTGGGGGCACATGGGTCGGAGTTGTACTCCTCAGCAGATGTGTTACTCAGAAAGTAAGGCTCCAATGTGTTCCAGACCATGTGGGAGAAATGTTCATCTTCCTGCAGCCCCTCTAATCCCTTGAACGTCCAAAGTTTTTCTGACTCTTTAATATATGATGCCCCGCAATACAGGGTGGTTCCAGGGTCCCTGCACCCCTCTGGGAAGTTACCCAGGTTGAGGAGAGCAAGAACCTCTCCTGGCCTGTGGGTAAAGAGCTGCCTCCCCTGGGGCTTGCTCTTACCCCAGGGTGAGAATCCTTCCATGCTCTTTGCTGCCCCACTTTGGGGGCACTTGTAGGGGAGCTGCCTGTGTGTTGTCACGAGAGGATTTCCAGCCTAAATCAGTAATTCTGGCCAAGCAGCAGGACCCAATGGGACCTCAGTCGTGACTTCCTAGTGCGCATCAAATAAGGTTGGACAGGTATCTCGCCCCCCTGTTCTTCCCTGCATAGCTCAGGTGGCCCCTTTTCCCCTCCCTCTGGCACGTTCCTGACTTAGAAATACCTCCTAGGCTAAGCCTGCCTCTGACCTGATGCATGAAGTGAAGGTGTTGGGGAGGGGGTGGTGTGAAACTGCTAATTTCTAGGTCATGGATAATGCAGAGACTTGGGTGTTTCAGATGTTGAGGAAACAGTTCATGTGAGTGTAAATGGTGTACGTGACTGAGCAGTTCCCTGCAGGATGGCCCCGCCTGCATCTCCTGTCTGTCCGTTGGGTCTCTGCTTGTGACCAGTGATACCAAGAGGACTCTGCTGAGTTAGAGAACTGCTGCTGCAAATACAAGGCAATGCAAAAGGGTGGGGTTAGGTACAGAAAGGTGTGTGCATGGGCCAGATGTGTTTGTGTGCCTGTGTGTAGTGCGGGAGCAACAAAATATGTTCCAGGTTCCCTCTGCCCGTGCACACATGGCTTCGGCTCCTCTTTATCCTCATTCTCCCATTTTCCTGTTTGCTTGTCACTTCTATGCTGAAGGAGCAGTTGAGGAGAGCACCCTGTGCCTCCAGGCCTCTTTCGGAGTATTCAAGACTTGCCTCTCAGGCAAATTGAAGATGGGAATCAGCCCCTGCTAACTGCCACGCTTGTATTGTCCCAGGAAACCTTTTTGGATTGATCTGACCGTGTTCCACACCTGACTGCTGCAATGGTGGCCACAGTGTCTTGGGATCTGTGAAACAGCCTTCTGTGGAGGACAAAAGGAAAAAAGCTGCCTGTGCACTTGAATGCGTTTGCTGAAGTTTTACCTTGCCCTATGCCCCCCCCAGCCTGCTAATGCATCCCCTCCGTCAAGCCTGATCGGTGTTTGCTGACATTTTTAATGTCACTGAGCGATCTTGTATCTCTGGTGAACTGTCAGTGTAGAGCTGACTTGGGGCAGAGAGTTTATCATGTTCTTCACTTCGATTAGCTCAGCCTTGTGGGAGGGCAGCAGAAAGTAGAGGAGGCTTTCTTTGAAGGCTGCAACATTTCAGATATCCCCCTAAACCATCTTGATAGAGAGCCACCATGCTGTCTGCCAGTTCTCCTTATACGCCTGTCATGTCGATCCACAGAGGCCCCGTGGGTTAGGATGGAGGTGCAGAACCTGAGCTTCATCGCTGGAGCTGGATGCTCCGGATCTAAATAGCAGAGAGTGCTTCAGGTCAGGAGCGAGGGGCACCAATGGAGAAATACGTGCAGAAAGCAGGAGGTTGTGGGTCAAGATTTATGTGAAAAGGAAAGCTGCTGCAGTTAACAAGCTGCTGCCCCAAGAGTATCCTCAGGTAGCCTGGATAAATTCATTGGTGCTTATTCTAACACAAGGATCAGCTCTCGTTTGTGCTCCCTTTGCTCCTTCAGGAGCTTCTGTGGTTTATCGTTCCAGGTCCCACTTTAGTTAGCAGCCTGATTGGTCCAGTGATGGATCCTCACCCTGCAGGGATGGAGCCAGAGCTGTGTTAGGCTGAGGACATGGTGCCTTCGATGGCAGTGTGGCCAGGAGCCTGGGAATGGGAAGCCCAGCAGGCAGCAGGAGTGCCAGCACCGCCGGGTTTGGGAGCACGTCTCAGAGGGGAGAATGGTTTGATGGAGGGAGGAGATGGAAGAAGAGTGGTGAAGCTATTGTAATTTCTTACAATTAGCTTGTGCAAGAAAAACCATGAGAAGGATGATGAAGGTGTCAAAATGGCCAGACTAAAGGTCTAACCCAGATCCTCTCCGTGTCAGAGGCCAGTAGCCGATGCTTGCAGGTGTGGCAAGGAGAGCGTGGTTCAAGTCAACTTTCTCTGGTTCTCACCAACTGTTTCTTCAAGGACTGCGAGAGGGGAAAGTGTCACTTCCAGCTGCCCCTGGACCACTGGGTCTAGCACCCACTGTTTTACCACGTCTGTCTACCAAGAAACTTTACGCCCTTTTCTGAATCTGCTCATGCTTTCAGTTCTACAGCATCCTGCAGCAATGAGTTTTGCTGTTTAATTATGCATTAATTATACTCTGTTTATTCGTATGTTGTGCCAAGGTGTGTGTCCTTTTGTATCTTTTAAATCTGCTGTCGGATCATTTTCTTGGGGCTCGATCTTGCGTTGTGTGAAAGAGCGCATAAGGGTTTCCAGTTCTTCTCCCTTATGCTACTCCTGATTCAGACATCTGCCATACTCTTGCGTAGTCATCTTGCTCCCAGCGCAGCATAACTGCGCAGAGGGCTGGCTCAAAGGCACGCACGGGCTCTGTTGCTCTGGAACTGGGTTGTGGAAGCTGTTTTAACACTGTATATGCTATCCTGGTCTTCCATTTCTTCTCTGGACATTACGCAGTTATCAGAGGAATACTTTATGATGTTTTATTAGTTCTTAGAAAAGGCAATCTTCATACCCATCACGGAGCTGCCCCTTTCTCAGGACAGCTGTCCTGGCATGTTTGACCAGCTTTGATTTCTGTTCACAGAGGACAACATGTCTTTAGATACAATAATAGTGGTTGTTTTAGAAGTGACAGAAAACTGGTCCTGGTTTGACATCCTCCTGAAGTCCAGGAGAGTTTTTATGAAAGGCAAGGGTAGCACAATGTGTGCGGATGAATGCAACTTTCCTTCTCTGGGCATCACGAAACAGAGTTGCTGGAGCCTTGGGGAGCATGGCGTGGCCGTGCTGGGGGTGCTGTGCCTGTGCGCAGAGCTGGCCTTTCTTTTTTCAGCCTTTATTGAGCTGTAGATACTGGTGTTTGGAAGCAAACTGGTAGTACACACACACAAATGTTTTAAGGTCACCTACTCACATTGTGAAATCTGACAGAGGAAGCATGTAATAGGATGTTTTTGTTAATATTTGGCAACTAGAAATAAACACATCCTAAACAAACAAAGATTTGCTAACAGCTTTTTGTCTCTCCTCTGAATTAACAATTCCTTCTGCCGTGGAGTGGGAGGAGGATGTGTGAGTGCTCAGGCACTTGGTGCTGAAGTGTCGGAAGTGCTTTGGACGAAGAACGTTGACACGGGTGCAGCTGAGAAGTGGTTTGTTACTTGGCCATGGAAGTTGGTTTTGTGAGGCCTAACTTCTTGAGGACTTACTGTGATTCTTATCAATTGCCTGTTTATTGGGTTACTGCCTATAGGGAATATAAAATGCCTAGTAAAGTTGAAAACGATGGAGGAGGACTCCTCAGGCAGAGTGCTTCACGGCCAAAGTATCAAGCACGTGAGTAGATGTTGCCACTTAACTGCGAAGACCTGCTCATATGCACACAGTGCTCTGTGCTTTGCTGGTTTGCAGCATGGGTGAGTGCTCTGAGACCCTGTCACACCTTCCTTTGGTGGGAACTGTGCTTTCCTGGGCTCCTCATCCCTGGCTGCAGAGCTCTTGGCTTTGGAAGGTCTCTCTCAGAAGGCAGGAATGGGAGAGGTTGTGAAAGGATACAGGAGAAGTGTGACTAGGTTAGATATGAGGAAGAAATTCTTCCCTGTGAGGATGGTGAGGCCCTGGAACAGGTTGCCCAGAGAAGCTGTGGATGCCCTATCCCTGGAAGTATTCAAGGCCAGGTTGGATGGGGCTTTGGGCAACCTGGTCTAGTGGAGGGTGTCCTTGCCCATGGAAGGGGGCTTGGAACTAGGTGGTCTTTAAGGTCCCTTTGAACTCAAACCATTCTAGGATTCTGTGACTCCAGTGTTAAGAGGAGTAAGAGTGTCTTTTCCATGGAGATTAGAAAAGTGCCTGTGCAATGTCATTGGTTCATGATTGGAAAGAAATGGAAGAATTGCTTATAACAGCAAAATGACCATGTTTAATAAATACTTCGCTCTGTATTTGCAGAAGGGCAGAGGACGCCATATCGCTGAGCAAGAGGTTTGCTGTTAGAACACAATTTTCTGATAAAGTTAAGTGGTGGCTTTCAGTTGGCATTTTGCGTAACTGGTTTACAGGAGTTTTAAAGAGCTGGTTGAGAAGCCCTGGACTGTTAATAAGTCTTTGAACATGGGGGAAGTTCTGGAGGACTGGAAGAAAGCTAATGTGGTACCAGTAATTTAGAAGGGCAAATGGGATGACCGATGAAGTAATTATAGCCCTATCAGCTTGACATTAATTCTGGGCAAAGTAATGAAAAGCCAGATATCATAGTTGATTAATAAAGAATGAAAAGAGGGTAATATAATGCCAATCAATGTGGATTTATGGAAACTAGATCTTTTTCAAACTAACTTGATATTTTTTTTATGAGACTACATGTTTGGTTGATAAAGGTAACCATGTCAATGTAATATACTTCTGAAAGGCATTTGACTTGGTACCTTATGACATTTTGATTAAGAAACAAGAGTGATACAAAATCAACATGGCACACATTACATTGATTAAGAACGAGCAAACTGACAGCTCCTAGCATTTAATTGTAAATGGGTAATCATCATGGAGTGCCTGTCTTCCTAGTGGGGTCCCACAGGGATCTATTTCTCAGACCTCTTGTATTTAACACTTTTATCAATGCCCTGAAAGAAAACATAAAAATAATTTTCCGTAAAGTGCGCAGATACTGCATCTAGGAGGCGGCTGCTGTTGGATTTGTAAACAGGCAGTGGTGAGTAGGAGCAGAGGGGCTGGATCATCTCTTTCCTTGGGACTGACTTGACCGGTATGGGATCCTGGGTCCCTCTCCAGCATCTCAGTGTCAGATAGGATTGTGGAAGCTTGAAGACTGGATGAGAACTGCAGGATCCGTGGAAACACTCACCATGCTGTAAAGCCCCTGGGAGCCGTTTAGGGAACTGGAGAGAAGGGTAAGGGGAATCTTGGCTGTAGCACCTACGTATCTGAAGGGAGAGCTGAAATGTGGCGAGGAGCTCCTCCCGTCTAGCAGACAAAAGCATAAGCAGTTCCAGTGCCTGGAAGCCAAAGCGAGGTAATTCAGGTGCAGATTTCTACAGTGAGGGTAATTAACCATTGGAACAACTTACCGAGGGCTGTGGTGGATTCTCCAGCTCAGGAGGGAAGGTTTTTTTTCCTAAAAAGATCAGCTCTGGTTCAAACAGGAATTAATTTGGGGCAGCCTGGTGGCCTGTGCAGGTCAGGCCAGCCGATCGCGGCGGTTTCTCCTGCCGTGATAATCTTCAACTGTCCGTCTCAGCGTAGCTCTGCCCGCTCCGTTTCCTTGCGTTGAGAGCACCCTCGAAGGTTTCTGACGTGGGGGAGCGTGGGTGGCGCGGGTGCCACGAGGCTGGGGAACAAAGGGGATGGCATCCCGGGGAGCGTGGCGCTGCCAGCGCGGGCAGGGCAGCCCTCCCGCTCCGAGGGCTGGAGCGTGGCAGCCATCCACGACTTCTCCTTTAAATCTGTCGTGCAGCTGTCTGAACTCTGAAATTTCTTTCACTCTCTCCCTCGCCTTGTTAACATGTGTTGCCTTTGGGGTAATCAGGGAAAAAATATTATGTCCTTTTACAATTACCGGGTTTTGGAATATTAAAATGTCTCTCTGCATCGGCAGTGTTATTTTGATTGGTATTCTAACCTTTGACTAGCCCATAAAGCGAGCCGCTCTTCAAGCCAATATTGCAGGACTGAAATTTAATTCCGAAATGATTCCAGATAATAGGGAGACAGATAATATATGCATGAAGGATATTATGTTTGGACTAAATGCAGCAGGGCCAAGGCTTGGGAGTTGAATAATAGCCCAGAGTGAGTTATAATCTGTGGGACAGAAATACCTTACTGTCAGGGCCAGGAGAGGAACTCTTAAATCAAAGGGAGGGAGACAAGGAGGGAGTTGAGGATAGTCATCTCAAAGGGAAAGGGCATCCAGGAGAGGCCTTAAAGGAGCAGCCCTCTCCGTCCCGCTGCAGGGGGACCTGTCCTTTCTTATTTAACAAGGAGTGCTGAGTAAAAACACATTTCCAAGAAAAACCAACAAGCAGGGGGTTGTGCTGGGAAAAGAGTGGTTGATAGCCTGCCAGTTCCTGGCACTCTTTTCCCTTTCCTCCTCCTGGACCCGTTAGAAGGGGATGCAGACAGGATGGGTTGATGCATCAGACTTCTTTGCCTCCATTTCCTAGAAGCTATAACCAGATGACAGAGGGGTTGTTGGTGTGGTGGGTTTGCAATACGTGCTAAGGCAGAGTGCTCACGTAAAGCAGAGTAACCATCAGCATTGGTTTTGGTATCCACTTTTGCGTAAAACAAAGGAAGCAAAGGCATGGTGTATGGACTGCGTGGCCAGCAGTGGTTGTTCAGGGCTCTGCCCTCCACCTCCTCAGCCTGGGAGTCACTGGCAGGTGGAGCTGTCTCCCTCTCTCCCTCCCTTGGAGCTGCTGCCCAGGCTGGTACCTGAGACACAAAGTAGGAGCATCCTGTGTGACAGCTAAGTGCAAATTCAGTGCCTTTTAAATACTGGAGGCTTTAAGAAGCAGCAGCACCGCCCCGTCCCCGTTCCCCCGTCCCCTCGGGCTGTCTGCCCCAGGGAAGGAAAGTTGGATGTTTCGCTATTTGCTCCTCTGCAGGTGGCACTTTGTGCTTTGCCGGCGGCTTCCGAGCGCGGTGGAGCAGTCAGCAGAGTACTTTTCACTCTGCAGTAGCTCGGCCCTATAACTTTAACCTGCTGGGTGAGGGGTTGGGAGTTTCTCTGTAGCTAGACTCCGCAGAGCGTTGCGGAATACTGTGCCAGCAGCTGTCCCGGGAGGAGGGGAGCCGAGCAAGCGGAGATGGAGAATGATCTCTGCTGCTGGGGTGACACAAACCCATGTCGATATAACAGGCTTTGGCTCAGTGGTACGAGCTTATAGTTTCAAAGTAATGATCCCAGCCTCGCATTTCATTTCCTTTTCTTACAGTCTCAGGAGCTGGTCTTGCTACAGCTGAAAGGGGCTCTAGATGCAGCCCAGAGGCTTCACTGGTTTTGGATGACTTGAGCGCTAACATATGTACCCATCCCAGGAGGGCAGAAAAAAGCAGTGTCCATCTTCACCTAAATCAAATGGTTTTGTGTGTTTCCCTCTCCTTTGACTTCTGGGTTTGTTTTTTATTGCGTCCTAAAAGCACAGGAGCAATTTTCTGTGCAGCATGTGTCTGTACGAACTGTTCTGAGAGCAGACATGAAAGATGCGATCCTCAGAGGGTTAATGTACGTTCTGGGTCTTGGTTCACCAGAATGTAGCTGCATTTCCTGGCTTACAAAATAGCAGATTAGTTTAATAACTCCTTCTGGCCATAAAATCCAAACTCGTTGCTAAACTCATGCCAAGCAGAAGGTTGTGGGCTGGGCACAGGCAGCCAGTTCTGAACTGCTGTTTAGACTCTGCTGGGTGTGTAAAGATAACCTCTGGCAAGGTCCTGTACTGTGGAAGCTGTTTAGAGATACTCCTGTGCAAAGGGGACATGTCAGTGCGTCGGTCCTATTAACAAGAGGCTTTTCCTTCCTTCCCATGCTATCCTGCGTGTGCTTTAGCATGTGTTCATCTCGTGACATCTCACACACCAATTAACTTCTTTACCATCAGGGCTTCTGTGCTGTTGTTTGCTAATACATATTAAAATTGCACTAGGTGCATGTTACGATCTCACTTCTTTTCCTAGGCAAGGTGTTTTGGAGCCTAGTTGTAGCCTTTGGGGCAAACCAGTTTTGCATACTGCAGTTGGGGAGGACCTGGCAGAGGTGGAGAAAGCCCAGAAGAAAATAGAAGAGAGCTGGAAGACATGATCTCCAGGAGAAGACTGAGGGATCTGGGATGTTCAGCTTAGAGAAAACTGAGCAGGAATTGTTTTTGTAGGAATGAAAAAGCCCAGAGGAAGGGAAAAGTTTATTCTGGGGGGCTGTGGTGGACAGCTCTTAGCCATGTCCTTACCTGCTGTGAGATCATCAGTAAACAGTCACTGTGGGTGAGGACAGGGATGTGGGACCTTTCGCTCTTGAGATTTTCAGAGCTTAGGAGAATATGGTGGGGGTGGTTTGGGTGGAGGTGGTCCTGCCTTGAAGCAGACAGTATGGATCATCACTTGTCCCTTCCTACCCTGTTTGCTGTGACACTTCCTGCGCCCTTGCACTTGGAGACAGGGTGTCTGCTTTCCTGGGGACGCGTCACTGAAACTCACAGTACCTGAGCAGAGGAAGAAGGGGTGCTCGCCTTGGGTGCCACGTGTTGTCTCCACTTCCCTCCTGGCACTGCGTGCCCTGATCAGGGTGTTTGTACTGGGAAAATCCCAAGGCAACCTTCTTTATTTGGCAGCACCTTCAAGCTTCATCAAGGACTAGGGCTGCCTGGTGCCACGCATGGTACAGAGGGCTCTTGGGTAAGGCAGGAAGGTGGTGATTCAAGAGAAACTGAGGAACATGATTATCTTGGCCCCATGCAGCCTGCAGGTATGGGACAAAGCAGGGAGTAGAATTTTTTGGTTTTATGCTTTTTTTTTTTTTAATCAGTGCAACAGCTTTGCCTTCTAGATAAATTTGAAGCAGCTGTTTGCTTAGTGCACTGCAACGGTTGCCTTACCGAGAGCATCCTTGTCTACGCAAACGGTTGGAGGCAGGGTGGCATTTGTGGTCCTACGTGGACATCGCCGTAGCCTGCAGGCAGAAGGCGGAGAGGCAGCTGCTCAGACCTTGCGTGCTGCTCTTCCTGCTGAGTGCCACATTGCTCTGCTGCACCTCGCTGTGCCTGCGCTCCCCTTGCTGGGGGATTTCAACATCTGTCCCCTGCACCGAGGAGCCTCCTGGTTCCCATCTGGCTGTGTGCGCTGCTGCGGTTAAACGTACTGCCCAGACCTTTACCCCATGAGTCTGGTTGCTGCTCGCAGGTTGAGGAAGGAGCCACGCTGGCTCTGCTGGTCCATGGGGCAGTGTGCTGTGAGTGCCGAAGGCAAAGTTTTGGAAAAAGCGTTCAAAAGCAAACAAAATAACCCACAATGAAATCTAAGCAACTTGTGCTTTTGACAAGAAATCTTTCTGTGTCGTCAAGGTTGTACAGGCTGAGGTGGCCTGGTGGTCCCCACGGTAGCGTCTGGACAGGCAGGGTGTCATGGTGTGACTGGCATCTGTCCGCTGGATGCTCGCTGAAGGTGGGGTTGTGGTGCATGCAGTGTAACCACAGCATGGTGGGTGTGCCACACGCTTGCATCCAGGCTTGCCCTTGCTCCAGCTCAGGAGCAAACCAGGGAAACCGTAAGGACGGTCAGAATTAGGCCCTCGGTCTCCCAGCGAGCAGGTGTCTGTCTGGCACAGGTCTGGCATTTCACCTGCACGCAGGGCTGCGGCTGTGCCGGCGGGGCACCCGTGCTGTTGGCAGAAGCTGGGGGCCCCCAATCTCGCGTGCCTGCTCACGTGAAGGTGTGGGCAGCCTGTGGTTTCATGCACACTGTGGTCAGCCAGGGAGGCTGGAGCCTTCTGCCTGCCCTGGTACTGCGAGAGGCAAGCCTGACCCTGGGCCTGACACAGCTCCCAGCAGTCAATACCAGAGCAAGGCAAGAGGAGAAGGGATTAGAGTCAGGGCATGTTTTACAATAATCCTGCAACGTGTGCTGCATTCCAGGCCAGGGCGAGCTGGGAGGCAAAGGCACAACGCGTGAAAGATGGCCTTTCCCAGAGTCCCGTGGGTCAGGCGGGGGCAGAGCATCCCTGCATCCCAGCCCTTCGGCTGGAGCTTTACATGGGTACCAGCATAGCTGCCTAGTGCCTGGGAAAGGAGCTGTGTCCTCTTTTCTCTGCGTTTAAAAGACGGGAGCTCAATGTAAGAGCATGAGAACAGACCTGTGTTGTTCTCCAGGGAGGGATGTCGGGTTAATCAGATTTTCTAACCTTGGGGATTAAAACATTAACTGGTTTAGTCCTCGCTGTCCTACCAAGCCAGCATGGCTGCAGGAGGGAGAGCGACTGCCTGCCGCCTCCAACAGCAGCAGCCGCCGGCTGGTTTATGGTAGCTATTGGCCTGCCAGTAAGTGGGAAGAGGTTTGGGGTTTTTTTTTTTGTATGAGGTGTTCCTGGTGCCCTGTGCTGAGTGTGGTGCACTGTCCTGCTGAAAGGGATGGGACTTTGCTACTGCTTTTTGGCTGGGAAAGTGTGAGTGTGTGGCCTCTGCCCCATGGCACAGAGACATCCCATGGTTTGGCTTTTGCTTCTCGTGGGCTCAATATAAAGCAGCAAGAGATGCTGAACGGGGAGATGCTGTAGTGGAATATGTATGTTAATAACTTACAGTGCTTTGCGCTCATTAAATTAATTAATTAAACCCCTCAGAACCCCAAGGCTACTAAGCAAAGTTGATTTCAGAGTTGGGATTAAAAATCTCCTGCCACCCTTCCCCCAATTCTGGCTCCATCCTGTCTTTTGCTCTTTCCACTTGCAGATTTCCTTGCTTGAGCTCTTTGCCTGCAGCCCATGGATGGGATCTATCGCAGTGGCTTGCTAAGAACTGGCTGGAAAGCCTGCAGATATGGTCTGCTTTTGTTTAGGGAATGACCCATCTTTTGCCCTCATCTAGGCATAAACTTCTCCTGTTTTGTGGCCCACTGGTGAGGGCAGCTCTCAAGCATGGGCCCAGCCAGGGGCCATCTCACGGTGGCTGGTTTTCCCAGTTGCCTGAGCACCGCCTCCTACAGACTGGGACCATCTTCTCCTTGGGTGCTCTGACATGAATGTTGCTGTCGGCTCTATAGGGCATCAAAAGAGTACGGAAAGAGCAGTGAGGCATTGGAACAGGCTCCCCAGAGAGGTGGTTGAATCGTCGTCCCTGGAGATCTTCAAAAAACGCATAGGTGCGGCAGTCCAGGACATGGTCTAGTAGGCATGGTGGTGTTAGCTTGACGGTTGGACTTGATGATCTCACTGGTCCTTTCCAACCTTAGTGATTCTGTGATTCAAAGCTCCTGAGCAAAGGGCTGTCCTGATGTCATGGTCTGGATTGCTGCACTGCGGCCTGCCCAGGTTTGCTCAATGCTCATCCAGTTCTCAGCCATGCCCTTCTGGGTGCCAGTAGGTATGGAGACAAGATGCTTATATTTGCTGACAGCATACATCTTCCTCCTCTTCGCGTTGAATCTTGTGTTGAAAAAGCTCGTAATGATGTTGTTTGATGTTTTCTTGGGCATCCTATCCACAGATGAATACACAGGTCTCACTCATGGCTGATGGATCAACTCCACCTCTCTCGCCTTTCTTTGACCCAAGGTACTCTAGCATTTCTAGGAATGCACTCAATACGTCTTAAAGCCATCAATGTCCGTTAAGCTACGTAGGACGGAGCGTTGCTGAGCTGGTCTGTCTCCTGTATGCAGTGGTGGGCATCCCCAGCGAGTTTCAGTGCCATGGAGATGAAACTTCAGCATGCCCTTCTGCCAGCTCTGCTCCTGCATGCATCCTGCAGATGTATTTTTAAACAAACTCTGTATATTTAGTGTATGGTCTTGTGCCAACTTCAGGAAAGCCTGCTCTCTGCGCTCTCCCAGTGTTGTAACCTCTGTCAGCCTGGCTCTGATTGATGCTATTAATATTTTAGAGATCATTTAGGATCTCCACCTTGGCTGTGTTCCTCGCTCAGGGAAGAGCTGTCTTGGTAGATGCCTGCAGCTGCCAGAGAAGCGCGCTTGTTGCCTGCCAGTGTGTTTCGGAGGAGGCAGGTCTGCAAGTTAGCAGGGCCACCAAGACTAATGGGAGCACAAAGCCTTCAAAGAGCTACTTGCTAGCCTCCAGCAGGTCCAAGGTGGCCTTTTGTGTAGATGAGGGTCTTTCAGCCTCCCTGGGACATTCCTTTCGTCCTTGCCTTTTGGCAGAGGGGCCTACGTCCCTCTGGACCCTGTCCCACTGACTGTATTTGGCCAAACCCTTGCTGTGGAGGGGTGTACTCGTTTCTCTGCAGAGCCTTTCCAGTTCCTGGAGCTGGCCTTAGCAGCGCTGCCAAACCCAAAGCAGCTCTGCATCTCTCCTGTGTTTTGGGTCCCCTTTTGCTATTACACCGTGTATGATTTGGCCACGCGGAGTCTGCCTGCAGCCTTGTCTGTGGGGTCTGCTCAAGTTGCAGAGTTCCCGCATGCCCTCGCAGCTCCCAGATCCATCCCTGGTGCCAATCGGGAGGTGACTGACATCCTTTGTCTATGCTCTGCAGCACACCATCTCCAGCTGCCTTGCAGGAGCTGCGCGTGGACCCATCCTGCACCTCCCTGCCTTGCACTCTGCCCTGTCCGCTCTAAACAGCGGAGCTGCATGGCCATTCCTCTCGGTGCAGGAGAGCTCTGGTGATGCTCTGCTTGCTCAGCCTTCCCCACGGGGCCCGGCTAAATCCAGCTGTGGGAATGGGGCCGGCGTGCTGCAGGGACGGGGGCTCCAGCGGATCCAGGAGACAGTGAAGCGGTGTGACTGAATCCCAGACTGTGTTTGCTCTGCCTAATTATCAAAAGTATGAGTTTGTTCTGCTAGGTGCACATTATGCCTTTATTGTGGTGTAATTATGCCAGCTGCCTATGTTTAGTGTCATAAAAAGGAATAAAATGCCCATTACCCGCCTAAAGAATTCTTCTTGTGGGTTTTTTTTATTTTTATTGCTCTGGAGTACACAGTGGGGATATCTTTGATCGGCAATTCTCCATGTAAAATAGCTAGTGAAATACTGTGCCTTGCGGAGAGCTCCTCCAGCCAGCCGCCTGCGAAGGCAGCTGGCCCGCCAGCCTCACCGGGCGCTGCCTCTGCTGCTTACTGCCAGCCCGATCTGGTGGTCAAGATGGTGAAGCCACCACGTTGCCACCACACTGCCTTCCCCTGCAGGAGCTCGGTTGCTTTCCAGCAGTGTTTTCCTGCTGACATCCAAGTCCCAGAGCTCCCTGCTGCCAACACAGCGCCCGAGAGGTGCGAGATGCTTTCCAAGCCTGGGAGAAGATGAAGCCTCTCTACCCGCTGGAGCTGTTCAGAAAGACATGACAGTGCCTGGGGCCGGCTGAGCTATTTTTTGGACAGCATGATGTGTCGAGGAGTCCTGTCCCTGGGGGAAACCTGTAAGGTAGTCAAGGGAGCAGTGCAGAGCGATGTGCAGGTGGGACCGGTGTGCTCCTTCACCCTGCCTCGTCTGGAGTGCCAAAAACAGGAGCCAAGCGGCACGAACCTGTCAATGGCCTGGTGGTGCTTTTGCAAGAGCAGGGATGCTAAGCCTTGTCCCCCAGCCAACCCACGGCCCCTGCAATTGGGCTTCGGCTGCTCTGGGGTTTCTTGTGGCCTCTAAATATCTGGGGCCGTGTTTCTGTGGTGGCGAGAGATGCCTCGGAGGAGCCGCATCCTCTAAGAGCTGAGGTTCTGTGCAAACATCAATTACTGAAACACATCCTCCTGCCGGGGAAGAGCGGCAGGAGGCTTGCTTTGTGTGTGTAAATGCTAGGGGCGTTTTGGTGATAGTAAGTAATTTCTGATGGAAAAAAAAAAATACAGAAAACCCCAAATCCAAACCCCACATCTTCAGAGGTTGTTAAAAGCTGCCTCTCCACCTTTCCTTCTTCTAATAGTTTCAGTCTCTAATTGGAAATGGGCTTTATTAGTCTCATTAGGAGTGGTTAGTGCTGGCTATAGATAGCTCTTAAATATATGGTTTCAGCGAATGGTAAATCTGTTGTTTTAGTTGGCTTATTTTTCAACTCAATATTTTCAGCAGGTCCCTGGTCCCCCCAGCCCAACTGTGCCACAGATACCTCGCACAATGTCCCTTTTAATTCCCTCCGCTTATTTTTTACGTCAGGTGTTCCTTGAAGTGGCCTTCACAGCTCTCCACCCTTTCAGCCGACGACTACGTCAGGGAAAGATGGACTTGCACCTCCCCGCAGCTTCATTGCATATGCACATGCCGTCTGCCCCGGCGGCACGATTGCCTTGGTGAAGAATCCAAGGGGCTGCTGATAGCAATCATTGATTAAGAGGGTAATTGTCCTGAAAATTCAGATTGATCAAAAGGCAGAAATGATAACTTGTGTAACTGTGTTTAAAACCACGTCCTGTCAATAGGGGAGACTGAGACGTGGCGAGCAGTAAGCAGGGAGAATTGGATGTGCGAGCGGGTGAGTGTGCCTGTGATTCGGGGAGGAGGGGGAGCCATTCTTCCTTGGGGTCCATAGCAGGATGTTTCTTGTCACTGACGCTGGGCTATTGGAGATTCAATCACTTTTATCTTCCCCTCTCTCAATCCAAATGCCTTTTCATATTAGAAAATTAGAATCAGCTCTGCTCATGCAAGATTTATTAGCTCTGCTGAGCAATACCACAGAAGAGTAAATGATGTCGCATTTCAGGGGCTTTTTACACATTATGACCAAACTTGCAACTTCTTAAGTATTCTTCCATTGAGCTACTGCAGGGTGTGAAAGGGCTGGGGAGACAAACTTCCTTCTGGAAATAGTTCTGCACCAGTCCGGATGTCACTTCTTTATTATCGGAATGATTGGATTTGGTTGCTAATATGGATCTTTTCTTTGGACTTGGTTTCTGCACTTACTGCTCTGGAAATCAGAGTCTAAGAATTGAGCCTATTTACTGCATTTTTTTCCTGGTCCCCTTTGTAGAAACACTTTTTGGTACTAAAATGTAGTCTTTGGAGCTCTGCTGCTAGCTGGCACTCGGTTACAGCTGAAGAAGGCAAATCCTGTTTTCTGTTCAAATCTTTTCCCTTGAGGTGGCTGCTTTTTTAAATGCCTTCTGACCTTATGTTGTACATGGCTCATGTTTTGCATAGTGACAGTCCTTTGGTCTTCGTGCAGTAGGTGCTAAAGCTCTTTAAAGACTTGACTGAATTTGGGCTCGTAACACTCAGTAGATATTATTGTGGGGATACTGAGGCATGGGGGCGGTGGGAAGGTTTTGCTATGAATCCGTGTCAGAGATTGGAACAGAAATTAGGTCTCATCTCTCCTGCTCCTGGGCTTGAGCCACAAGGCTTGTTTGCGAGGCTTTTCACTTTCAAATTGCTTTGCAGACGTTAAATCTGTGCAGCACCCTCGTGGGCTGGCTGCACAGGAGGATCGCTCAGCCGCGAGAGTGAGAACGGCCAGCTGCTGGGAGCCTCTACCCGAGGTGCTCTTCAGAGTCTTTCTCCCCCTCTCAAAAATTAAGGCGTTTGAGATCACACTGTTTCACTGATGACATACAAATCCCCGGTGCTCTGCAGCACTCCACCCCTCTCACAGTGGACATTGAGTGTGTAACCCTTATACAAAAATAGTGGCTGTTGTCAAGGTAAACATTTTTCTGGTAGTTCTGGTTTGGTATATTCCCAAAAGGGAGCCAGGTTTTCTCCAGCCATCATTATTTAGCAAAGTAGACAGCACTACAGAGGGATGTGGATACCACTGCTCGGTGTTTCACTCCCAAAATCAGCATTAAACAACAGAAGCCGGCATCAAGCCATGGAAGGGAATACTCCATTGATAGCTTCATCTGCTGCCATCATCGTGCGGTGGAGCCCAGCACCTGCAGCTCAGCTTCTGCCAGTCTTTTGTCTATTTGGGTCTGACTTTTGCTTGACACGGCCGAGCTGCTGGGAGGGTTGCGGTGCAGACAGGGTGGAGGAGAGGTTGGGGGGGCCTCGTGGCAAGATTCTCACTCTCGCCCATCAGTACAGCCAACACGAGGCATCTGCGTGGCTCATCCTTGGGGGCTCCAAATGCTCAGCATCGTCTTCTGCTTGGCAGATTTAAAGGGACTTTATTAACAGGCAGTGCTAATTACATTTAAAACAACACCATACTTGGACCTGTCCAAATGCCAGTCTCACGTGGCGCAAAGTTTTGCCATTCATCTTAGCAAAAGGCGTTTCTGAAGAGCTGCTTAAAGCTGTGGCTGTCTGGCAGGGAGGTTTCTCGTCAAGTGTCGGTGCTTGGGAGGCGGATACACTTGACAAGCAGAAGGACTTGACTTTTTCCCCTTCCGTGTACAAGCACTATGTATTATTCAAGGTCTTCTTAAGTCAATGCTGGGTTATTAATCGGTCGCTTCTCTGCATGTTAAATTTGCCTACTAATTTCGAGGCTCTGGAAGAAGACTGCGGCTATGAGCCTGCACAGTGTTTTCCCTCTGCGAGTCTCCGTACACCCGTGCGTGTGTTCTGGGGCTGCTGCAGCCCCTTGCCTTGGGTTCAGGTGACGTGGTGCTGCCTGTGTGCCAGCCACTTGAGAAAGTGGGCTCCATGCTACTGACTTCACGTTCTCATTTCCAGATAGTCACTGATGGTGAGGGGCAGCAGAGGCAGGGCCAGAGCAGTAAAAGCCTTGCCAAACCTTGAGGGACCAGATGAGGCCCCAGCAAACCATTTCCCAAGGAATGGGGACACTGTAGTCCGAGGTGACACTAGACAGAGATCCAGTGGCATCCATGTCTGGGGCAGGCGTTGTGCACAGTCCAGGAGGCGTTTGCTCCATGAGATACATGCTACCTGCCTCCCCTTGGCTCCCACTTAGTTTTCAGCCTGATGTAATGAGTTATTTGCAGCTGGTTTGGAGACAGCCTCTGCGTCTTGGGGCTTTTCCTCCCCTGTCCCCCAGCAAGGCTTCCAGGCTCTGGTCTCCTCTCCTTCCACAACCTCTGCCAGTGGTAGGCAAGGCACGTGGGCCAGCAGCGCCTGCACGTTCCAGGAATCACGTCAGCTGTCATTACTTACATTACCTTGATTGGGAACAGTCAGTTATGTCACCGTCCATCATCGTGTCTCTCCTGGGAGACACTGAGAAAGGAGGAGAGGAGCAGGAATTATAAAGCGCTTCTGCGGTGCTCCGCCAATCCCACTGCTCTGTTGGCTGAACATCTGTCATCAGACAGCTTGAAGAGAAGGTGCTTTGTCTGATGGATCTTCCCGTTGAGGCTCCACAGGGAGGAGCCTCCTGCAACACCAGGACTGCCCCGAGGGAAGAGCACTGGGGCTTTTATGCAGTTTAAGGGAATGATGCTGCTGCCTGGAAAGCTGTGGGGGACCTCAGGAGACCCTGCTGGACAGCTGGGGCTGTGGGCTGGGCTGTCCTGTCTGGGGGCTGCTTTGAAGCCAGAGAGAGTTACCGAAACTGTCGCTGGTCCAAATGAGGCAGAGCTCAGACTTGCACGTTGTACCTACGTGTGACTGAAGAGGATTCCTGGCCGTCTCTCAGGTGGAAGTTCATCTTCCCTTTGGCTGGGAGCTCCGAATTGTCCTAATGAGAATGATATTTGGCTTGCGATGAAGGAAAGTTCTTACTTCTAATGGAAAATGATAGGGAAAGTTTCCAGCCCTCTCTGCCCCAATTGATTTGGGACTCTGGCTCCAGTTCCAGCTGCAAGTCTCTTCAGCTGAGGAGTTCCCCTTACAGGCTGGGGGACAACACATGGCAGTAGCTGTGTCCATCTCCAGTGGCAGAGCCCTTAGTGCCACAAGTGGTGAGGCATACGGTTTGCCTGTCTAGTCTCCTCATGTGAATGAATTTGTGTCTGAACTCAGGGTGGGTTTGAGAGGATAAGGAGGAATGGGAACTCTGTGCCTGTGGTCAGGAGATGCTCCATGACCATGGAGGTCTGGGTTCCTCAGGGCTTGTGTGACCACGTCTATCATGGCTGAAAGTGAGAACGGCTCAAGAAGTACACGTTGCCTGGCAGGACACACTGGGAGGTGGGGAAGGCAGTAGCACCTGCCTCCTTGGGTTTCTTGTGCGTGTTGGTCTTGGCACTGTGACTTCGGGAGAAGCGTTACCTGTTAAGCACAGTGCTCACATTTTAATTTCTGTTATCTGGGCAGGGAGCGAGAGTGGTTCAGCAGCAGCTGGACCTCACTGAGTCCCAGAAGGTGGGTGTTCAACCCAGCAGGAGAGGGTTGGCTCCCCCAGGGACTGAAGTGGGCAAGAGAAGTGTCATGGTTCTGTACATTTCTCCTTGGAGCGGCTCCATCAAAGGCAAGAAGATGGTTCAAAGGGAGATCTTAAATCCAACAGAGGAGCTGGCTGGCACCAGCAGTGGCAGACGGATGCTGCGTAGGTTGCCTGTGTGGGTAGGTCATGGGCAGCTGAAGCAGCCTGGTCTCAGCCAGAGCTGTTCAAGGTATCCTGTGCAGAGTACAGCCAGCAAGTTCTGACCTCTAATCCATCCCGTTGCTTAAAGAACTTGCATTATACAGAAGTGATGCTTTATGTGAGCCAGGGACATTGCTGCTGTTACTCTTAGCTGAGTTAGAAGAGCTCTTGCTGTCCCCAGCTTTAGGTGTGGGCTTTGTTGTGCTGGATGGCCCAGGTGCATGGAGCTTGCTAAGCAAAGAGCCGATTGCAGAGGGTACATGGAGCAGAGGAGAGCTGCTCTGGAGGTGGGTTTCCATGGTGGGGAGAGAGCTAGTGAAGTGGGTAAATACGTGCTATAAACACGTTCAGAGCATCTCCGCATGAAGAACCCGGCACAGCTTTTTTGAGTAAATAGAAAGAGAGCCCAGGTTCAGTTCATGTGTCTGTTTTCTTTTCTTTTCTTCTTCTGGTCAACTGTGGCTGTAGATAAGAGTTTTCTATTTGAAGTTCAGAAGGGAAGGGAAATCCATTGTTAGAAGAGGAGACTTTCTTTTTGCTTGATATCTATCTCCAGCGACACAGCGGAGAAGGAAAAGATTTGCTATGATAAAGGTAGCTTTAAAAAAAAAAAAAAGGCACATTGAGTGTTGCTTTTCTCTGTACTTCAAAGCCTGGAGTAATATGGAACAGTGTAAAAGAAGAGAGGAAAAAAACCAACCTAGCCCAGCCTCTGCACGGGGGCTGTGAATGCAGAGCAATGATAGAGCCCCATCCTGGCCAGAAATCCGGCGCTCTGCCCCAGCCGTTTGCCTGGGCTTGGCATAGCGTTACTCGGTGTGCACAGCACCTGCCAGGAGTCCACGGGGATGGCCGCAAAGGGGGGTGCTGCTTGGGGGGGGAGCAGAGGAAACGTTTTGTAGGTGTGCGTCCTGCGGAAGGACTGAGCCAAGGGAGGTCACTCACTGGAAGGACAGTCGGGCAAGTCTGGAAGCAGTATGGGAAAAATGTGCCAATAAACATTTAGTTATTAAAATAACTGGGAGACTGCACGGAGCGTTCAGTGTGGCACGGCACAGTGAAAAGGCTGAGCGGCGCAGCTCCGGTGAAGGCTGTGGGTGGGAAATGGCTAAACATCTCCGTCCACGCCCCCAGAGGCCATGGGGCTGGCTTTCTGGGGTCCTGCCTGGAGGATCAGCTTTCCCTGGGGGGGGCTCAGTTGTTTCTGAACGCACCAGAGCAGAGGAGTGCCTAGACGGGGGTGCCTGTGGCTGCCATCCCCGTGCCTGGAGCAGGCACGGCTGAGCTCCGCCTTTAAACAGGGGGGCTCCAGCCTCCACAATCGCCAGTGGGACTTGAGTGGCCCAAATATGGGTCCAGGCTGTGCAGTGTGGGCAAGGGACAAGGTGGGGGCAGAGAGGCGCAGGCCAGGGAGCTGGGGCTTGTGACACCCCCGTTACAGTACGGCTGTGTCTGCGCAAGCTCCCCCTTTCCTCCTGCCCTCTGGGCACCCTCCAGCCAGACTGTTGGTGTAGAGCCCCACATCTGCTCTGCTGCTGTCAGGGTTTCGGTCTTCATGCCCGTCCCAAGCTCAGCGCGTGGTCCTGACTTCTGGGACAGCCCTTGCTCTGGCAGCTGCTGCTGCTCTGGCAGCATGTTTTGGGCTCCCTGAGTTGCTGGGGCACCTCTGGAGCAGACACCAGCTGAGACCCCCAGTTCCTCTCCGAGAAGCTGGTGCACATAAAGGAGAGAGCAAGCGTGTGCTGGAGGCTTTGCCTCTGCGGGAGTCTGGGGAGGAGCAGGACGAGAAACCAACAAACTCATTTTCAGCACTGACCTGAGCAGAGGCTGGAAGTGAAAAGATTTCCAGCAAACCTGGGCTGGTCAGGGTTGCTAACGAGCCTTTCCTTTGAGCAATGTTTTACATTCTTTAAAGATCGCAGGGAGCTCTTGGGGAGAATCTGCTAAAGTAAATGGCAGAGTCAAGTGTGCCGGCTCCTTTCTTTCTCTTTTCTTTTCCCTTTTTTTTTCCTTTCCCCTTTCTTGGTTCTCTTTATTATGTGGAGTTGCTCTGGCTCTTTCTCTCACTTCTGTTTCTCCTTTTGTTCTCTCTTTGTCTATTTATCACACTGTGAAGGTTGAAAGAGATGTTATTAATCTGGGAGAATGAAGGCAGGATTAGTGGTATGAATCGGATTTTGAGAGCTGTAATGATAGAAAGACTCGCTCTGCTGGCGGGCTGCGTGAGTTTGATAAATGGGGAGCACTCCAAACTGACTCGCGCCTTCCTCCGCACTGCTCGCTTTGCCCGCTGGGGCGTGCCATGCTCTCAGATCTGCCAGCCATCCCACACCGCTCCTACCTGAACCAGAGCAAAAAGCCAAGGGTAAATCAGAGACAAATATCTCCCATTGCACTTAAAGAGATCATTTCTTTCAACATCTTTTTCAAACAGAGTCCTGTCAAGTTCTTGGACAGCCTTGTGTGGGGGTAGGATCCTTCCTTGGAGTATGGTTCGGAGCTGCGGCCATGCGTTATTGTCTCCTGCCGTGGCTTTGTGGAGAGCAGCGGGGAGTTAGCGTGGCTGCGGCAGAGCTCCGGTCCTGCGAGGCACAAAGAAGCAGGAACATCTCTGTAGGGCTGCACCCTGCTGTGTTTGCCTCCCGAGGACTGCACTGGGCTTCAAAGTCCCATGGGGCTGGGAGAAGGCAGATGGCGTTCCATCAAAAGTTGCTTTGGGGTCTTTGCCCTGAAATCTCCTGGATGAGGGGTCCTGTCGTTATGTAATGTGAGTCAGGTTCCCTGTTATCAAGCTGTTGGGGGGGGCAAAGCAGGCTCTGGGGTCAGCCAGGCAAAGCAACAGCCCCCAGCTATAGGGCAAAGCAGGACAGTCTGGATCAGCTTCTTTAGCGAGTAGGTTCCTTTCCTGGGATCACCACAATGGACGCTCACCCACTTGAACCCTTCCTCATCCTCACCTTTGGGTGTGTGGTGGTTCATGTTGCACCCTATGCAGAGCCAGAAAAGCTAGGGGCAGACTCACAGGGGTAGGGTACGTTACACTTTGAAGCTGGTTCATGAGCACAAAGCTCACTGCCCTGTTGCAGTTGAGCCACCAGGTATTCATACATGGGGACCGTGCCCTTCTCTTAGGGCCCTCCTGGTGGTCCTTACCCCACCTGTGCTATGGCTTCTGCTGTGGACGTTTTGGGCTCGCTGCTTGCTGCCATGGCTAGGTTTGGGTCTTGTGGTCCAGCCCCGGAGTGTGCATTTGCTGAAGTGAGATGTGGTTGTGTGAAGGCCATATGCAATGTGTTGGGAAGGTTTGGGTGGTTCAGTGCCCCTCACCCCACAGGCTGTGGACGTGGACTTGGCTCTGCAGCCCCATCCAGGGGAGCACCAAGTGTCTGGTGGTGGATGCAGGACCATCCATCACCACAAGGTTTGCATCTCACCGTCATTGAGCAGGAGATCATTGCTTGGTACAGGAGAGGAAACAGCAGTGTGCAGGAGGGACCCTGCTTCGAAGGGGGAGTCAGACCACAGGCAGCCCAGAGTTGTCAATGTCCCTTTAACTACAAGGTAATGGACTCCCCCACGCTCGGGCTGAGCTCTCCTCCTGCCTTTGCAGGAACGGTAATGATTGTCAAGGTAGAGCTAATGAGACGTGCACATCTTTAAAGGATCGTGGCTTCTGAGACAAAATTAAAAGAAAAAAAGGAAGGGATGGGGGAAGGAGAGAAAGTCCAACTGCACTGCCTTGGCCAGCGAGACGTCCGTCTGCTAGCAGGGTCTCTTTGCTTGCTGCTGCAACTCCCATTCGGCCCTAGGAGCCTCCTCGTCTCCTCGAGGCCCCCCACGGCCCCTCTGCAGGCCCAGGGAGCAGGAGCAGGGCACCACTGGGCATGCGAGAACGTGGCAGGCAGCACCTTTGCTGGGCAGGCAGCCCTGCTGCTGTATGGCACCGCTGCGGGGACAGTGGGGCTGGAGAGCAGAACAGGAGGAGGGTGTGCAAGAAGATGAAGGACGCAGAAATGTCCTGTCCTGGGTCTGTTGAAGATGTGGGGATGGTGATACTGTCCATCCTGCCTGGCTCATCCCTTTCTCCATCCCTTGATTCCAGGTCTGGGATGCTGCACTTGACACTTCCAAGCGTGCATAAAGGTGTTGTCTGGATGCCAGGGAGTTAATGACCCCCCAGATGCCTGTCCCACAGTGGGAAGGAAGAGGTGGCTCCCCTTTGGTGTTGGGAAATGCCCCATGGGCACTCCTGGCGCAGGAGTCACTGTGTGGACCAGACTGAGCCAGGATCCGGCCCTTTGGGAGGAGCTGGTGAGGGAGCTGGGATGTTGTGTGCGGTGCGTGGTGTGACTGCCTGCACACACATTTCCTCCCGCTCTGTTTCAACTTCACAGGTTGAATTGGTTCAGAGCAGCCAAACTAAATGAGGAGAGAAATGATCAGTCAAATATTTCTTAAATCCTGTCTTTAAGAGCTAAGTGCTTGGCTGGAACTTTAAGGCAGGTAATGAGGCTCTCTTCAGATCAGCTTGTGATGTGGAAACTGCTAGATTGACCAGGCTGCAACTGGAAGAAAGCTCTGTCACAGCCGGGGACGGTGCGGCACGGGACTCCCCACGCCCCAGCACTCTGCGCCAGCCTGCTGCCGCCCACGGCGCCCTGCTGCCTGCGCCCGTCTTCACCCTTTTCCTCCAAGGAGTAAAACACAGCTGGGAGCTGGGGGGAGCACCCTGCTTGCACAGAACGGAGTGACCCCCTTCTGCATTGGGGATGGGGGGGTGTCAGTCGGTGCTTTGGAGTCCAGCCCCACTTTGGTCCAAGCGTGCGGGTATGAGCTTGGGGCACAGGCCGTGACCCAGAGGACCCCTGTCCCTCCACAGGGTTCTCACTGGTTTTCGGTTTTAAGCTGACAGGTTTGTTTTGCCTTAGAAGTCAGAGTGGCTTAAAGCCTTGCGGTGGCTCCGTGGGGTGGGGTGCTCTTAGCTTCAGCTTTAGCTGGTGCAAGGGGAGAAGTACAACAATACAATTCTTCCAGCAGCCTGATAAGGACGTGTTGGTGGGATTGGTCCTTCCCTTTCCAGACGCTGGGCTGCAGTGCTTGTCTGCAGCAGGACGGCACCTTTGCGAGACGCTTTCCAGAGCAGAGGGCTTGGTTTGCTGGCGGAAAGTGGAGCAGCAGAGAAGTGAGCAGTGCTGGGGAAGACGGGACGTGTCAAGAGTCTCTTCCCAGCTCCAAAATACTCACTTCTTCTTCAATCTGGGACCAGGGAAGAATCCGGTCTTACCTGGCTGTTCTGCACAGTGCTGCTCATGCAAAACTTCTGTGCCTTGCTACTTGTCAGGCCGTGCCCGCCTGGCAGCGCCTCGCCATCCTGCTGTCCTCTGGGCCTCTCCCGGGCAGGAGCTGAGGACCCTCTGAGCTTTCTGCTTTATATCCAGGTTTTTTAGGCCTTCTGTTGTTAATTATTGAGATGTAATAATGTGATTAGTGCACTATTAAAAAAATCGCTGATATGATTACCATGGATTTAATATCACATGATATATCATTACATTGTTACACGGTGACAGATGTAATTGAAATACACTTATTGGAGCCTGGGGTCGTGTTTCATTCAATCACAGCAGCACCTCCGGGGGGCAGAGCAGAAATGGCTAAAAAAAAAAAAATAAAAAGGCATCAGGGTTGGAAACTGTAATGAAAACAAAGAAACTTGAGCTTGTTCAAGTCTGGGGAGACCGCTGCTTTGGCTTTTTCTCCATAGGAATTTAGAAAGGTATAAGTCAGGAGTACAGTCTTGTGGATCAGCTGGAGGAGGTAGGTCAGGCAAGTTGAAGTTGTCTGCTGAGGGGATGAGTGTTATGGACCTGTACCCAGGAGGTTTCCAGCCATCTTGCATCATGTGAGCCTGGGCGCTATGGACACTATGCCACGGACCTGCCAGCCCCTCCTGGCTCCTTTTTAAAAGGCAGGTGGACCCAAAGATGGTACCTGTTGTGCTGTGGGAAAGCCAGCCAGCTGCTCCCCACGTTCTGCCTTGTTTGGAGTCAGGGATTGCTCAGCTGCCAGCGTTTGACTCGGCCATGCCACAGCGGTCAGGGAGGCAGTGGTGAGCTTGCCTGCAGGACTGTGATCCAGGTCATGTTTCCTTCCATATCAGTGAGAAGAGGTGACATCTATCTCTGCCGCATTATCCTCGGGAGGATCTGCACGTGGGCTCTGGGCCGCTGGGCTGAGGAGAGGAGCAGCTTTCATGTACCCTCTGCAGAGGCAGCCAGCTAGACCGGCGCCTGGGCAGGGAAGGGACTCTGCTGTCTCTGCCTGTGGGGCTGGGGCAAAACTTGTGCTAGAGAAACGTGCCTGTAGGAGAAGCACAAAGAACCTACCTGCTAGTGGCACAAACCTGCTAGTGGTCCGTCTCAGCACGCTGGTGAACAAGAAGCTGGTGGCAAATCCGGAGGTCTCCTTTTCCTCCATCTCCTCCCCTTCCAGGATAATAACTGTCACGCACCTTTCCAGTCCTCCCCAAGGCAAGTGATAGTTTGGGGTGTTGCCCTGGGCAGGATGTGCTGTGGCAGGACCTCAGAGATACAGCATGATGTGCTTAATGCACGTTAATTGCTCGGATTCTCACCCAGTGCTAAGTCTGCTCCTGTAAAGAGGGCTAGCGCAGGGATGTGACCTCCCAGAGCTGTGATTAGCACTGAGGTGCGCCTGTCCCCAGCCCTACTGCAGGTCCCCAGGGTTATTTTATCCCTGCGAGACAGCGCGTAGATGACATTGAAACTGGAGGATGCTGTGTCTAGTCTCAAACTACAAAACAAAGGAAGGAGGAGAAATTTGTGGATGGAGTGAAGGCGACTTTTCCAACCAAGAGGGGAATGGCAGCGTGGTGAGCTTGAGACATCTGGATGTTTGCATAATGATGCGCCAGCATCTGGCCCTGCGTCGCTAGCTCGGCATTCACACATCCGGCACGGCATCACGCCCTGCTCCAGTGCGTCTGTCCCAGGAGCTGGGTTACAAACCTTCCTGATGCCTGGGGGGTCACTTTCCATTTCAGGCTTTCGATTCTGCGTCCTCCCTCCTACGAGTGGTCCCAGCCCCCTTTTGTGGAGCCAGCATGCCCCCCCTGGAAATTTTCAGCGTTCCCATTATAAGCCCTTGTGTTGCTGGGAGCTGTGGAAATTCATTTCCAGCTGGTGTGGGAGCGCGCTGGCTGGGAAGGCTCTGGCAAGCATCTTTCTTTCGAGGTTAAAAACATAATTTCAGTCTGACCTCTGAGTTTCGGAGCTTTTGTTGGTTTTCTCCACCCCCAGATGGTTTTTGTGTGTGATTTTAAAATAGCCTTCTTCTCTTCGTTGAAGCTAGCTGATGCGTCCGCTTCTCATTCGAGGATTGTTGTGTTTTATTAATGCTGTTATTATTCCATTACTGTCATTGTGCTCTTTTATAGCAAATAGCTTAATTTAGTTGAGATACACAGATGCTGAGAGTTTAAGTGAAATCTTCAGCACTTGGTATGCTGGGCACTGAGCAGATATTCCCTAAGCACTTTGGTATAAACCTTTCACTTAAAAACAAATCGGCTGCTGGGGAAATGCTGGATGGCAGGAATTTGGGAGAGGGGAGAAGGGGTAGGGAGGTACCTGTTTAGCACCCTAGGGAGGACCTTGTAGTCAAACGTGACTCTAGGCGCTCAGGAATAAAGCTCCTCCTGAGGGTTTCACCCCCAAGATGGGCTGTGATGGAGCCTTCTTCCCTGCAGATGCTGCAGGACAGGGGGAGTTACACCGCCAGCATTGCTGGGTTGCTTTGGGTTGGTTTTTTTAGGAGTGGGAGGGCAGTGTGCTGCATTTTCTGCAGCTGAAGCTGCATGGCTCCTGGGAGAGGTGGGGATTGGTCATGGTGTCACCCCAGAGCAGAAGGTACAGTGCTATTGAAACCAAATTAATCTGGTTGAAGAACAACGTGGCAGCTGGAAAGCTGGACAGTGCTGTAAGTAGTTCTTGGAGTAGAGGAGAGGGGTGACAAATAGCATTGGTGACAAGATGACTTAGGGTCCAAGGGTCCTGTTGTTAGAAATTACTTGGGTCCTTAAGCCTCCCAGGAAGTTGGTGCAATCACTCCGAAGTACCTTTAGCTACTTTTGAAATTTTACCTCTTATTGTTGACAGATGTTCATCTGAAATAGATGCTTCTCGCTTGGTGCCTCTGGGCGTTCATTAATACTAGCGATAACAATTCCAGATTGTCTCCTACACCTCTTTACCTTAAAAATTACAAAGGTAAAGGCAAAACCCTGTTAGTGCCATGTTATTCGTGCCATTAACTCTTACTGACGTGGCAAAACGTGCCAATCTTGGTGCTATCAGTGCCAAAATTACTTCTTGTGTGGCAGGGAAAGCCAGGAAGGGAGTAAAATAAAATGGAGCAAGCAGATGCCGTGCAGGCTGAGATGGTGCTGATAATGGTGTCAGCTTAAGCGAAGGTGTCCTCTCCACCTGGCCATGGCAGGGAGGGAACCGTGTCCCTGCTGGATGGTCCTCAGGGAGCAGCCCTGTACCTTCCTCCTCTCCCACCTGCAGCTCTCGGACACCTTAGGCTTCCTGGCAAGGGCTCTCCCCCTCTCTTGAGCCCCTCAGGGGCAGCCTCTTTGGGGCGCAGTTGGGAAAGACTTGCTCCCCCCTCCATTTTCCATGGCCAAATGATGGGAGCAGCTTCCCGTGGTTCAGGGACAGGTTGGAGAGGAAGAACGTGCTGGCCCACACTGCCTGTCCCCGGCGTGCACTCTTAATAGCCTGAGGATCCATGGGAAGTTGTCGGGATCATTTTATCTCCCTGCTTTGAGGCAGCTTTGTGGCTTTATCTGGCTTTGGAGGCGACCGGGGTAGCTAAATGCATGGAGCATCCTCTGCGGAGGAGGCCCAGCGCCCAGTTTTGCTAGAGGTCTGCTTTACCACTTATGAGAAACGAGTTAACCTCCCTTTGATCTCGGTTCATGGCTAACCCTTTAACAAAGTCCGGGATGTGCGAGGAAATCAATACTCAAGGCATTGAATTTAACACCAGCCATCAACTCAAGCGTAACACACACACTGACTGACTCCGATTACAAGGAGCGGGCTGGTTTGAAGCTCGTTTGCCAGCTCTCTGGGGTGGTGCGGGGCAGCAGCGGGGAGGGCGGGCACGCTCGCACGGCTTGCTGTCACTTGGAGGGGGAGTGAGAGGGACCTGGCATGCTCTGCCATGTCCTCCCGATGGGCTCTGCCTCCTGGTGCCCCTTGTCTCTCTCCTTACGCCTCTGATTTGCAACCCCAGCAGCTGTTCCCCGACACAGGAGCGGAGAGCTTGGATGCTGTGCGCGGTCGCTGAACGCCTGTTTGTGTACACACGTAATTGCTCGTTGCTGGTGAGGAGCTGCGGCAGGGCTCGAGGCAGGGCAGGGTCTGCTGAGCCGGACAAAAAAGGTACTGCAAGTTAAAAATCTGAAAAATAAAATGCTGCAGGCAGGAAAGGTTGAGTGTCTGGTCAAGGAAACAGCCGTGTTGTTTCTCCAGCTCCAGTCCTCCCCACAGAGATGTAATTAGATCAGTGGAGAGAGCTAATTGGAACACCTTGTTCCATACCAGCCGCTCGCTCTTTGCTGGCACGTTGGCAGGAGGTGGCAGGCAGGCTGCCTGGCACGGCTCTGTGGCCAGGAAAGCCAGGCGGTCCATGGCCAAGCACTTTCTAGACAGCCCATGAACCTCCTCGTCACATCTCAGCCCTCCAGCCCTCTGCTGCAGACCAGCTGCTCCCCCGGGGAGGCTTTTCTTCTCACTTGCCCTTATTTCCACCTGCTATAGCCAGAGCTGAGACAGCACGTGTAGGTTAGGGACAGTTTCATGGGACAGCTGAAAGATGCTGAGAGGGGCAGGATGAGTGTTACATGACCCCATAGTTCTGTTCTTGTGCTGTGGCTGCATGGAGGCCATCTCTCTGCTACCACATTCCTTTGGGCACATGCTCCTGGGACCTACTCCTTCTCCTGATCATCAGCAGGCAGCAACCAGGCAAGTCCTAATAGTGTTTCCGAGGAGCACTGGCAGGGAAGGGCCAACCGAGCCACTGAATCCGGCCCTTGGCAGCGACAAGGTGATGATGCCTCCTTCCAGAGGGAGCGGGGCCCTGGGGCATCCCTGTGACTGGGTGTTACAGCCCTTCCCAGCGCCCTTCTACAGGCAGAACTGCAGGCGTGGCTAAGAGGTGTAACCAGAGTGTCCCAGCTTGCCCAGTAAGGAAATCCTGGCTGAATTGTGGGAGAGGGTGGTCGCTGCCTGTGTCCTTGTGGGAGCCCAGCCTGGCTGGCAATCGGTGAGCCTTGTGGCACCAAAGTGCCATGGAGGTGCCTTTCACTCCTCTGGGAGATGGGACGTGAGGCCTTAAGGACCCTAAGACTTTCATTTTCTGTCATCCATGTCATGGTCTCCTCTGTGACCTTCTCAACACCATTACACAGTGCTGGTCCCCTCCTCCCAGGCCAGGTAGCCAGTCCTGCCCCTCACTCTTGCTTGGCCGTAGCTGCTGCGGTTCATCCCGCCATGCCTCCTTTAATAACCTCTTCTCAGGACCTTGCCATGTCCTCTCAGGTCCCTTTATTCTCTGCTTTCCTGACTTGTCTCCGAATTGATTCTCTCATGGCGTGCTGCCCAGCCCCTCAGACCACCTCCTGCTGTTTGCTCATCCATCAAAATCCAGGACCCTCAGTTTTGCTGCCTGCCGCCCCGGTAGTCTGTGCTGGCTGGGCCCACGTGCGCTGCCTGCTTGCCTGGTGTGTGAATCCGTCAGAGCTCTTAGAGGCGCCTCTGCTTTAACCTGCTCAGTCTTAACTCTGACCTGAGTCAACAGTCGTGAGGAAGAGCTGCTGCTTAGATGATCCAGTGTACACTCTACCTTTGATTAGACAGGTATCATCCCCCGGCACCGGCACAGCAGCACCTTGTTAACTTTCCTTGGTGTTCCCTCACTGCAGCCCTGAGAGCCTCCGATGCGGGCAAGAGGTGCAGCCGCTGCCCTCCTAATCTTTATTGATCTTTTTCTTGATACCTCATGCATTGTATTCTCCTGCCTTTCTCTTGCTCTTCCAGCTGTCTGTCCTCTGAGTGGTTTTGCATCTTGTGGGAGTGCTGAGAAACTGTTTTATTCGGTTCTTGCAGAGCAGTAACACTCAGTGGCCCCCATAGCTTTGTTGGGTCAGTGCTCTGCTGAATATGAAAGGTTGAGTTTTGCTCCTGAGAGTCTGCTGAGGAGGTAAGAGAGAGCAGGGCACATCTTTCCATGCCCCTCTGGTCTGTCTTCTGTGGGCCGGTTTCTCCACAAGGTGCCACAGGTGAGTTCTGGAGAAAGTCATGGTGGTGGCCAGGCGTGGTGAACATGGGAGTGTGCAAGGAGTTGTAGGATGTGAGCAGAGGGAGGGACGTATGTGGTAAGTTGTGCAGGCAAGTGCATAGAAGTGGTGAGGTGGTCCTGCAGGATCACTCTCTGATTTCTTTCCCATCCCCCAGGACCTGCGTTTTAGGAACAGATTGTGAAACTGAGACATGGGCGGGCTGGTCACCCAGCACCCCTCCCTTGCTGCTGCCTTGGGAGCACCTAACCTCGCCAGTGCCAGGTAGTGAAAACCGAAGGGTTGGCTTGCCTCGCCTCACACCTGCAGTGTGAACGGACGTGCAGTCGTACAGCACCTCCCCTACGCTTTTCTCGTGCTGACCTATCCGTGGGTCTGTGCCCTTGGCAGTCTGGCACGTTTGGGCACAGCAGCCAAACCGTCACCAGATGTGTCCCTTCCAAAAATGTGTAGCGCAAAGGAGCGGCGTGTCTGCTCTGGACAAATGGCTTTGTTTTGCACTGGAAGAACAGGAGTCAAAATGTCGCGGCAGTGTTTCGCACGGGAACAGATTGCTCCTTTCCAGAGGGCAGCATTTCTGTCACTGGGTTTTACATTGTGGTCCCCAAGCAGAACTGTTCCCACACAGTGGAACGAGACAGTATTTTGGCTTTTCCATCCTGGTTTAGGATGAAGACCAATGTCAGAGCATTGGTATTTCAGTGGGGTGGACGTGGTTTCACAGCCCGTTACAGCAAGAGCACGCTCCGTGCTCGGAGGTGAGGACGAGTCCCAGGGATGTGCTGCTTCTGCTTCCAGCACGTTTGATCCAGCCCGGCTCTTTTAAGGTGTGTGGAAATGAGCTACAATCTCATCATTCCTGCAGAGGCTTCTCAGAGGAGATAGCAGAAGGGTCACAGCGCCTCTGGAAGTCTCCGTTCAGGCGATGTGCTGTTGCATTTCACAGCAGACAGACAGAATAACCTTTAGGGCATGGTAAGCGGCGGCGTTTTGAACTCCAAGCCGGTGAGCTCGGGAGCTCATTTCTCTGACACATCATCTGCGTCCCTGCCGCTTCCTACATCCCCCTGAAACACCTTTGTCCTAATCCATCACTTCCTTAGCTGGAATTAAAACAGCAACAACAAAAAAGCTGAGGAGTCAGTCCCTTGTGTGCCAGCCACGCAGAGACCAGCTTACCCTGCGGGAACGCACCCAGACCCTCTGCCACGGTCAATTTTGCCTTAATTTGCGCCGCGGCTCAGCCTGCCTGGAGGTGGGGGGCTGCCCCACCAAGCCAGCCCCTGGCAGCGGCACAGCTCCCCTGCCTTCGCTCACCTTCCCCGCATCGCAGCCTCCCTGGGGAGGTGCGGTACTTGGGTCCTGAGGTGGTTTTCTTTCCCCCAGATTTCTCCGACGTGGTCGTGGGGAGATGAGCAGGCTGGAGCCGGGCAAGCGGGGCCCGGGCTGGCTGGCACGGGCTGCCCTTGCGAACCGGAGGCTCCCGCGGCAGCTCCGTGCCGTGTGTCACCGGCTGTGCAGCACTGGGAGGAGAGCGCCGGCTGTCCCTCCTCCCCTCTCTGGAGTAAATAATGGTACTTTTTATTTAGCTATTATTTCCTAGTGGCAGATATCTCCTCGGCTGTCTGTTTAACTATCTTTATCTCACCCTCCTTCTCTGTTTGATATAGTTATAGATAAACAGATAGCTACCTTAGTAAATAACATGTTTTTAAGAGACCGGTGGTATGGTTAACATAGTGCAGCGGCTGTTGATTTGTCTTTCACTGTTGTTGGTTCTTTTTTTTTTCTTAAGGAAATGCTTTAAATAAGGGATACTTCATCTATTAAAAAAAAATACACTTGTAGCAGCTGCTAAGCCCATCCATAAGCCTGCTTTACGTTGTATTTGTGATGGGACTGACAGTGCATGGAGGAGCCTGATTATACACAATTCCATTTTAGCAAGCCCTGCGATGTAATTTCACAGGGCGATCAGTGTTTGAATGTAATAGCAGCCTGTGCTAAGGTGTCAGAATATTAAAGGCGCTAATGGAAAAGCTCCCTGGTACACAAGGGGGACAGCATTACAGGAGACGTCGCAGATGGCTGGGCACTAAACTAATGGGGCAGGATCCAAGAAGGGAAAAAAAACCTAGAGAAGGGAGAGCTCACGGGAGCACGGGCACCTGCTTCCCTCTCACACGGAAATTAAACAGCGAGCGAGGGAGAGGCGAGCGTGTGCGTGTGTAAAAATAGAAATCGAGGGGGGAAAATACCCCCTTCGGAAGGGCTTGAAGGTTTTTAACAGCGAGACTGGCGCTGGCTTTGCTTGGGAAAGGCATGGGGTTAGATTAAAGGGGTGCGTGTCTGGGGGACTGTGGGGCACGTCTGAGCATTACAGCCGTTGTTTGTGGCCCTGGAAAGAGAAGGGTGTGATCGGTGGATACTGTCACCCATCCTCGTGTAATATGGCAAAACCACAGCTCGCTTTAGTAGTTGTTAATCTCTGGCTAAACCCAAGGAGGGGGAGATGTGTCCACCTCGCTGCTGCCTCCGTGACTCAGCTCTGCAGCACATCTGCTGGGGCCCCATCATGCCGTTTTCTGTCCTCTTGTATCCAGGGGCTGACGGTGGCTCCTTGTTTTCCACCACTGTTAGAGGCATCTTCCCCTTCCCCCTGAACCTCCAGTTTCCCCAGGAGCAGCCAGAACCAGACTGGTCCATTCTTGTCTGCTGGAGAGACAGCAGTGGCTGTGGCGAATCATCCATGAAGTGTGTTTGTGGGTTTTCCTTGGTGTCACACGCAGCTTCCCCGCTCTGCCAGCCATGGTGCTTTGGTGGGGAAAGGCTTAGCGCCGCTTTCCTGCTTGAATTGGCCCCGCAGGGGCCGGGTGGTCCCTGGGAGATAGCACCGAAGGACGTGAGCCCGTCCTTCCCAGACAGGAGGGGTAAACCAGCCAGTGTAGTTGCTCTCTGGTAGCTGTCTGCCGTGTCATCATGTGTCTCTGCCTTTCAGGCACTAATCAAGGAGCTGCTTGTGTATCTCAGCTTTGGGAACTCAGTGCATATATCGGCGTAACCCAGCCTGGGTCTCGGTTGGCCCATGGTGCAGCCAGAAATGCCGGGACACCACTGAGAAGGTAGCCCCATTCTGACGTGACCTGCAGCTGAGACAAGGTCAGGGCCACATGTCCTGGACTGGGAAAGGGGCTGGACCTGTGTCCTCTGCTACAGCCCCCTCGCAGTGCCATGCTTGGCCGCCTGACCCCAAGCCCAGACTCCCCAGTCCTGCCAGTAGCCCCCAGTCCTGCCAGCAGCCCCCATCCTAGAGCTGTTCCTGGCAGTCTACAGCTCTCCTTGTCCCCTCTCCTGGGCCAGTGCTGGCTTCTGCATGCTCTAGCTCTTTTTCCCAGCCCTCCAGGGACCCAGACCTGTAGCTTTGCTTTTCTTATGACCAAACCCAGGGCTTGGACCCAGGTCTCCACAGCATTAACCTAGTGTGTCACCAGCTGCAGAGCACACAGCAGTCAAGAACATTTTATCCAGGATAATCCCTAGCCTGGGAGCAAGGCAGACACTGTTCTTGTTCAAACACGGGGAAATGTGAAGTCTAAACCACTTGGCACTTTGACACTCCGGAGTCAGGCACACCGGCGTGTTTCTGTTGCAGCCTAAGCCAGGGCACGTGCTAATCCTGCACAGCGGCAGGGCCACCTCCCTGCTGCCCAGCAGGGGCGTGACGTCCAAATGCACCCTGAAGAAGGGCTCTTGGTGGCTGCGGGGTCCATCCTGCCCCTCCTGAAGTTAAGAGGGGTTTTGACAGTGAATTTGCACAGCTGAGGCTGCTCAGGCTTGTGTCTTGGGTGGAAGAAGGGCCAGGCATGAGATCACTGCATGCCTCAGTTTCCCTTTGGCAGTGGACAGAGATCTGATGGTGTGGGCTCCTTATTTCAATAAGAAAGCTCGTATAGTTATGCTGCATCCTCCACATCTTATCTGGCACCTTGGTGCCTTCCCTTAATCTCCTCCCGTGGACGGCAGGCACCTTGCTCTGTGAAGCACTTCCCAAAGGCGGGCAGAGCCAGGTAGCTCCTGTGTGCCCAGCATCAACTTTCCAAGGATAGACCATTCCTATTTTTATTTGTTTAATATACTGCCTGATGGAAGGCATAAAGGTGTGACTGTTTTAACAAGCAGCTTTGGAAATGGCCTGAGGTGGACACCAGCTGGGCTTGCCAAAGGTTGCTCAGCAGTGCCAGGTAGGGCTGGAAGGGTGGCTTGTGTGCTGAGGCTCCTTGCTGGTCCAGGACATGTGAGAAGGTGGCAGTGTGGCACTGGTCTCCGAAAAAACCTTCATGTGCCATCGCCTGAAGAGGGCAGAGCACCAGGACAGGTCCCAGCACCGTGGGAGGAGTGTCCAGATCCTGTCCTCCTGCTGCAGGATGCTGGCAGTGGCAGGAATTTCCCAGGGCAGCACTGACTTCCATCTAAGTGAGGCCAGACCCATTCGTGATGTCCCCACGTTCGGTGGGTCACCCCTTTCCTTTGCAGCTCTCCGGGGGTTTGTGCTTGAGAGCGATGTTCCCTGGAAAAGGGCACCACTTGCATCTTCTCCTGCACCCTCCTGTGTCCAAACCCCAGCCAAACCACCTCCTGCTCTGTGGCACTCCAGGTCTATTTGGCAGAGGACAAGCGCCCTCTACTCTTGTCACCCCCACCCCTGAATACTACCGCGGATCCGAGGCTTCGCTGGGTACCACATTGGGCAGAAGTTGTTTTTGTGCACACGGTGCCACTCACGAGTGTTCGGGGAGCTCGGTGCACCGACAAAAAGTAATTAGACATGAACAGTGTTAATGCTGTGCCTGGTCAGTCCTGGAGGCCCCTCTTGCCGCTGCGTTTGTAAAAATTAAATGCCTCTTATTAGCGGCGCAGCAGAGATCTGTAATACGCCTGGACAGAAAGGCAGGGATGGATGGAGTTGGTGTCAGGGCAGCAATTGCTTATCATGCCTTATCTGGGAATATGAAACTGTATTGCATGACATCCAGAGGCAGGCTGAATAGATATGCCAATTCATCTCGAGCCCGGGCTTTGACAAGCTAGACTGCCCTTGTTGAAAGGCATCAGTCAAACAAGAGCTGCTGGCTGCTTTTCCCTTTCTTAGACTTTCTCTCGCTCCCGCGCTCCCTCTCCCTCTCTCGCCTCCTCCCCTCCCTCCGCCTTTTTTTTTCTAAGCTTTTTCCACACAAAATTGAAAAGCTTTGGAAATAATAATAATAAAAGCCCCCCAAACTAATACCGTTTTAAGTACACCCCCCCTCCCTCCTCAAATGGGATTGATAAGGAACCCCAGTGTATGAAGGCATGTTTAGATAACATTGAGAATATTATAGCGAGTGAGAGAAAGTAGGGGGAAAAGCTTCCTGCCGCCTCTAAGCCGGGAAAGGCGACGGCACCCTGGCTAATACGAGTGTTTAATATTTGATGTGTTGGGATAAAGCAGGATCACCTTCGAATTGAATTGAGTGTCAGAATGAGAATCTATTACTGAAATTCTTGTGTGATTTGACAGCAAAGCAGACGATGTTATTCTTCACTAGTTACCGCAATCTTCTCCCCTACATCACTTAAATATTTTTTTCTTTGCTTGAGTAAACACACATTATCCTTTTTTTTCCCACCTCCCTTTCCTTTTTTCTCTCCCTCTTTTATACTTCTTTTTTTTCTTAAATCAAACCTGCCTTTCGCAGGGCTGATGGAGTAGATTGTTATTTCTTTATTTGTCCTATTAAATGGAATTCCTGATTGTTTAATCCTGCTTTTGTAAGTGATTTAAAAATACTTGAAAAGCTGTGAATGCGGCGGCACTTCTGACTAAACTGCTCAAAAGGGACACGTTACACCTGGGTTTAGCTCCTGCCTCCCGAACGCCAGCGAGGGCAGCGGGCTCCGGCGCTGCCGGGGCTGAGCCAGCCCGGGCTCCGTGCCTCCGTCCTGCCGGGTCAGCTTTCCGCTGTGCCTTCCCTGTGGCAGAGGAGCTCTGCTGTTGTCAGCTGGGGCTTGGCAAGCTGCTTCTTCATTACCTGCCTCTTCTTTAATTGCACTCAGCCCTGATCCAGCAGCCTTGCTACTCAATGATTTGGCGGTGGGGTCAGACCCTCAGCGGTGTTAAATTTGCCTTCTGTTGTGTCGGTAAGTTTGCGTGGCAAGAAATCCCAGCAAGAAATGTCCACCTCCCGTCCCTGAAGTGGCATGCAATTAAAACGGGATGTCAAGGGACCACCCTGGAGTCCCCAGTGTCCTGGGTGCTGCTCAGGGATGGCCTCCAAGACACCCCCAGCCCCAAAACCTTATGGTTACTGGGTGGCACTGACAATGTTTTAAGCTGTATTTAAAAGCCCACTTAGTTGTAGACATGACCTCTTTTTTTTTCTTCACACCATACAAAGTAATATAAAACCTTGACGCCTCATCGTGGCAGCAGCAGAATGAGGGGAGTTAGAAGGAATTGCTTATTTTGGGCAGACGCAGCACGCGGCTGATGTGACAAGAGGAGGAGGACACTTTGGCTGTCACGAAGTCATTTTCTCCGTTGCGAAAATGGCAGAGGGGTCGGCTCCGATCGGTAGGCTGCTGTACCCAGCCTGATCCTGGGGGAGCACAGCCAGTGCCGGCCGCTTGCCAAAGCCGAGGGCAGCTGGGGAGGTCTCTCAGACACTTTTTATCTGTGTTAAAACGTGTTTTTCTCAGGCATCTTTTTGAAAGTCTTAATGGAAACTTTCAGCACAAACCACCACTTTTTTTAGTTCCTTAGTACCCACCCTTCGGCATCTTCTCACACCAATGAGCCCCTGTGCTCCTGGGAGGACTTTTTCCAAAAGGAAGATTTTCTCCCTGCCTGAAAGTGTCCGTATTAATATTAAAATTACAATTAGCGGGTGAAACATTTAAAACCTCTTGATAGGACATAAAAAACGGCAGGGTTGCTGGGCTGGGCAGGGCAGGAGGAGGCTCTGGTCTGGCAATTCCTGTTGCCGCGGTTTGTGGACACGCTTCTGTTGTTGCGTAGCACAGAGCCCCTCTTCCCTCCCGCCCTTCAGCTGAAGCAGCCAGGGCAGTGCAACACCGGCAGCTTCAGCGCAGGACAGAGGGGCTGGGGGCTGGCCCAGCAGGTCACCGCATCGCCACGCCGGGAAGGGACAGGGCTGGCTCCGTCTGCATCTGTGCCTCGCCTTCGCAGAGCTCCAGCAGCTCCGTGAGGCCCAGCCCCGTCCCTCCCTGCGCGTACGGGAAGGGTTTGTGAGGCTCCCCGTGTGTGTGAGCGTCCCGAGCTCTGCGCAGGTGCCCTGTGTGCGTGATGCGGGATGTTAAATCTTGCCTTAATGTGACTGCCGAACACCAGTTTTTGTGAAGTGCGCTGGGCACTTCCCCATAAATAAATGATGGAGCATTATTCAGTCCACTTAGATCAATACATCAGCTTGACAAGTTCCAGTTCTGGGAATTTTCTGACCCCCCGGAACATCTTCTCTGCAGCTGTGCTGCTTATAAACCACAGTGCGTAGACCAAACAAGCTCTGGCGAGCGGAGCGTCAGGACCCGGCTGTGTTGGTGCTGCTGCCTTGCCAGCCCCATTGCTGGGAACGGGGACTGGTTTGCACTGGGATTGCAGCAAGGGCAGGTGAGGTGAACTCAGTGCCAAACTGGGCAGCACTTTTCAAGAACTGGACAAATAGGACCTGTGTTCTTCCGCCTGCAAGCAGTACCATGGCACTGCCCCAGCATCGCTGGTGTGCCCTCCGTGTGCTCCTGTCCCTGCACAGAGGACCATCTTTGACCCCCACTGCTACTGGGAGTGCTCCGTGGACCTCTTCTTCCAGGCTCTTTGCAAATAGAGACAGATGCATCATAGCCTCCTCGAAGTTTTGTGACCCAGAGCAACAGGAGGATGGTTTCAGACACTTTTTGCTTTATTGTAAAGCCATCTCCCTGCCCCAGTCTGCTGTACCCCATATCTTATCCCCCAGTAGCTCCCTACCTCTGTTTTTTGGATTTTCTGCAGGTTATGTGAGTTGTAGGTCACCTAAGGACCTACCTCTCCATACTGGCACTTTTAACAGAGTGTGGATTCTCCATGGTGCTGGCTCTACACGTGGAAACACAGTATGTTCCTAATCCCCTGCTGCTCTTAGCTCACGTTTATCACAGGAGTATCTGCTTAGCTTTGATTCAAGATGCCTGCGTCAGGGACCCAGGGCGGTGAACTGCTGCATATGCCTATGGGATTGTATAAGTAAATAAATATAATTAATAATCATCTGACTTCAGAGCAGCATTGGCAGGGAGGTAAATGTAGCCTTCATAGAATTACAAACAAAATCAGGAGAAAAGGGAGACCTTTCTAGGAGCTGGTATGAATGGAAATAATTGTGATCAAGCTGCTTGAAAATTATTACGCGAACATCGTTTGGGTGGTTTTTAGCAGATCAGAGGCATTGAGTTTGTCTCTAAATCAGAATTTTGACCAAAATAATTTAAGGTTAGCTTTTTTAAAAGATGCCTGTATTTTTTTTACCAATTAAAATGCAGGTGAAAAAATAAAACGGCACAGGATCCCGACCCTGCTTCAGTGTCTGGGCTAGAAGGGAGTGACCCAGTCCCTGCAACACCAGGACTGAACCAGAGAGAGGGACAAATTAATGTAATTTCCTCGCAAAAAAGGTTTCATGGCATTTTTTTAAATCCTCCAGCTTGTGTGCGAACCAGGGGCATCTCGGACTTTCTTGTGGTTTGCCATAAGGATAAACGCTGCAGGGGCAGGGGTGTGCGCCTCTGCCGGCGGCTGCGTGGGGCTGGAGCGGCAGCAGAGCCGACGGGAGGGTGGCTGCAGTCAACACTGGTGTCCCGGCGGCTGTGGCGAGCCAGCGGCGAGCCAGTGGCCACGGCCAGCCGGGTGGGCTGGGGACCCCTGCACTGGGGAGCCTCCGGCAATTTCTGCCTCGCTTTAACAGTCAGAAGAAGGACTTTCCTGTTTAAAGATTAAACGTTGTCTTTAAATATTAAACAGCAAAGCTCCTCGCTTTTGATTGCGCGGCTGCTGCCAGCAGGCGGCTCAGAATTGCCAATTTTAATTAAAAAACTTTCTCTTTCAACAGAGCCCAGCAATGGCTCCTCCTCCTGGCCAGGGCTGTTTGGCCTCTCCCCTGGCCTGCCTTCATCTCCGTCTCTCTGCCCGCATTCCCCGCTGCCTGCAGAACGTGGCGGTCCCTGCCAGCCCCGAAGTGTGAGCGGCCTCGTCTGGGACTGATCAATGCCCCTGGCACTTCCTTCCAAAACCCCAGGAAAAACAATTAAAACGCGATCGATCCTGCAGGCAGCTTTGAATATGCATAAGTGCACGCTTGACCTTCAGTGGTCAGGCCAACTTCCACCCCAGCTGCTTAGCTAGTTTGCTCAGGTATTGCTGCTGTACCGAATGACCTTGGTTAGGAAAGCAAAACGTGATGCAGAGATGGGCCCGGGGCTGATCCCGGGGCTGGGGCGCAGGCCGTTGGCTGCTGCTGCGGCGGCGGCGGCGGGGCTGGGGGCGGCAGCCTGGGGCTGGCACGAGCGCCCAGCTGTCAGCTTTCCAGAGCTGTCCCTGTGGCTTGCCCGGCATCCTGCCAGCTTCCCGCTGTGCTTCCTTGGCTGGTCCTGGGCAGGTCTAAGGGATGTGTCTGGGCTGGGAAGGCAGCCTGTGATACAGTAGCTCGCAGCCTGCCCTGCCCCAGTGCAGGGACAGCTCTGCTCCCTTCCAGTCCCATGCGTCCTCCCCGCAAAGCGTGTGGGGACACCCCTTCCCCAGCGATGCCCCCCACTGCCGGCAGCCCTGGGCCTGGATCCACTGGTGCTGAACGTGAGGACCTTCTGTGCTGTGCCTGGGCTTGCCTTTTGGGATGGAGCCCGGGAGAGGCAGCCACACACAGAGCTGCTGCCACGTCACCCAGGGCCACCCTGCAGATGGGTGGCAGGGTCCCATCCTGCACCCTGACCCCCTGGCTCCCACCTGCCCGCAGCCAGCCAACCTGCATCCTGGCCGCAGCGATGGAGATACCAGAGCATGTTTGTTGAATGCAAAGGAAACCTCCCCGTTGTGTACGCAAAGTGTAATTTCAGTGAATTATGCATAGACTTAATTAGGAGTTTTAATTGCTAATCATCTCCCAACAGGATTAGCAATGCTGTCTATTAATTATCTGTGGAGGCCTCTGTTTTGCTAAGGCAGGAGTAACAAAGCAGCATGAATGGTTACGTAGGCCAGTAATAAATTAACTCCCCCAAGCCCTGTAGCAGGCGGTGGGGGCTGCGCAGGGGCCAGCCCTGCCTGTGCTGGGCAGAGCTGCAGGTGGCAGTGGCAGAGGAACTGGCAGCGGCTCCCCGTGGCAGGCAAGTGGGTGGTGGGCTGGTGGGGGGACTGCTCAGTGCCACTCACCAGTTCGGTCCTGTTCCCGCTGCAGAGAGCATCTCCCCAGCGTTCCCAGCCCAGGGAGGGTGTCAGCGATGCCCCGCTGTGCTGTGGCTGCGCTTAGCCATGATCCCCGCTGCAGGAGGGAGATAGGGGCTGCTGGATTGACCTGATCTCATCTGGGGACAATGGCCTTCACGGCAGCAGAGATAGTGCCAGCGTGAGCGACGCTAAGCCCACGCACCCTTCTTACTGCTCACAATGCGGCGCTGAGCTTAATTCCTCAAGATGAAGAAGATACGTGGCTGTCAGGCTGCTGTTACAGCCCTGCGTGTGACAGCGGGCCCGGCTGCTTTCCCTTCTGCGTTTCCCAGTGGGGTTTTGTGCTGCTCGGGTTCCTGGCTGCCTCCCTCCTGCTGGAGCCCTGCTGGGGGACGTGGCGGGGATGAAGCGGGCTCCCTCTGGGCAGGCTGGGTGAGGTGAGCAGCGCTGGCTCCCAGTGATGGAGGTGCCCAGGGAACTGAGGTCTGGGGATGGAAAGGAGACGGGAGGCTGGAAGACCTGCACTTGCCAGAGGGGAAGGGGGCTACCAGCCTGGGCACGAGCATCCCTTTCCAAACCCCCAGACTCCTGCTGCCAGCTCCATCCTTGGTGAGGCAGGAATGGGAAAATGGTGTTGGAGCAACCCCGGGACATGTGGAATGAGCTCACAGCCCCCGGCCCGCCCCAGCGCGGTGAAGGTGGCCTCCGGTGATGCCGATCTGGCACAGTGCTTGGCAAACCTCGTGAGGGTTGTCACCCATACAAGAACAAGCCCTGGACACCTCTTCTTTGGGGAGCATCAGGTGGGACAGGCCAACATGAGGGTGCTTTGTGCAGGCAGTTCCAGGAGAGCTGCTGCAGGGGCGGTGTGTGGGTGAGTCTGCACTGACCACAGGGAGCGCGGACCCACGCCTGCGCCGGGAGCAGCCAGGCCTGGGCGAGTACAAAACGTGTGTGCGCTGCGCACCGGTCTGACCCTCTGCTTCTCTCTTCCAGGCGTACAGCTTTGCCATGGGGAGTTGGCCAAAGAACGGGCTCTTAGACATGAACAAAGGACTGAACCTACAGCACATAGGGAGGCCTCACAGCGGGATAGGTGAGTGCTGCTGCCCCGCGTCCTTACTGTCCCTGCAGCTGCTGCTCTGGGTGCGCGGGATGTGCCTCAGCTCCCAAATCTTGTCCAGCCTGGAGTGCTGAGAGCCAGCCAAAGGGCTGCGAGGTCTCTGGCTGGTGGAGGGGATGAAGATGTGCCAGGGCAGGGTGGGCAGGTGGGATGAGCTCTTGGTCCCTGGCACATGCCAGCGTGGCAAACACCTACCTGTCCCCCTGGCCACAGAGCTGCTCCCCTCCTTGGCCACTCTGGCAGCCCTCAGGCTGGGGGTGGATGGGGGCAGCACCAGGGCTCCTGCGGTGTCTGGAGCACAGGACAGGAGTCCCCAGGCTGGGTGGGATGCTCTCCCTGTCGGGCCAGTCCTCCAGCTGCTCTGGATACTCCGTCTTCCCTCGGAATGGAAGCTCTGCCAGGCAGTGCAGCTTTGGGAGCTGGCTGGAAACGTGCTGCAGAGTGAAGATGTGTGGCCCCAGCTGGCGAACTAAATCATCGTCCCATTTGCTCACATGTGTGATGAGTTTCATGGCCCCACAGCCTGCTCCAAGATAAACAAATGAGACTACCATGCACAGTGGCAGAGCTCCATGTTTCCCCTAGCTCCTTTGCACCAGGGATCAAAGTGATACGAGGAGGGAGACCCGGCCCGGAACACTGAGGCAATATATCTGCCTGCAGCCTAACACTGGGGCGCAGAGCTGGGGCAGCAGCAAGCTGCGGTATGGGCAGGAGCTCAGATTTACTGGGCTGCAGGCAGGGCTGTAACACAGGCTCTTGCCTGTCTTGTTTCTCTGCGGGGCGTTGGATCACCTCTTGGAGACCAGTGGTCAGGTGTTGCCTCTGCCTCTCATCCCTTCATCCATGGTGACTTGTGAGCATTAGAGTTTGCAAGGAGGTAAGATTTACTTGGAAAAGTCACCTGCTACCTGGGCCTTGAGAGGCTGTTTAATATTGTTTCAAGACTCTAACCATTAAACTCTCCAATCAATCCAAGTTAAGGAGATGAATTATTTAAAGCTCACCAGCTTTTAATTAGCAAGCTCCTTTTGAACTATGGATCTGGTTGCATTATTGACGGAGGTAGCATTAAAATTTGCTTCCTTGCCTGGGAGCAGATTTGCCTTGCTTGTGTGCCATGTTGGGGGGATCGCGGGGAGGGAGCGGGGACTGCAGGAGGTATGGGTGTGCAGGGGTGTGGGTGGGTGTGTCCTGCGCTCGGGGACTAGCCTAGGCTTTTCCTAGGCTCTCCTGGGTCATGCAGGGTTGGTTTGTGCCTTGTCTTTCCTCATTTTATTTATGGCAAGAGCTCTCCGTTGCTGTCATCTCTTACTCTGACAAAGCATCCCCAGCTCTGGAATATCATCTGTCTGCCAGTGGTTTCTGCCTGTGTTTATATCAGTGCTGTTGTCTTTCTCAGGTGTCTCTGCCTGATGGAGTTGAGAGAGATGCTGTTCATGTCCCTCCCCGCTCCAATCCTTTAGAAAGGTTTTGCTTCTTCATTTCTGCCAAACTCCCTCCGTGGGGGAGCACTCCCGGCTCTCCCGGTACAGGGTGAGCGGCGGGCGGGTTGCCCACAGAGAAGCAGCATGTCAAGGTGGAGCAGCCAAGCTCCCTTCTTGCAGCACTCCATCCCAGTGGCATACCTGCCTTTCACACACGGTTGGGAAGAGGGTGTATGTGGGTGCTGTGAAGGATGCCAGGCCAGCAGTGTCACGGTCTCCCTCTCCCTGGCACCGCCAGCGTTGCACACGTGCCCTGTGTGTTTGCAGCCTGCTGGCTGCTCCATTTGGGCTGGGTCCAGAGCAGCTCTGCCCCAGGCGTCTGTGATCCTCCGCTGGCCTGCGGAGGCAGCAGGCACTGGCACCCTGTGCCGGTGGCTTTACTGCAGGCTGAGCCCCCGGGAGTCAGTTGGAGGCTCGGCTCCTTGGATGGCTTCTCCTCCCAGCCAGCTTGGGAGCCCCAGGCACAGCTGCTGCCTGCAGTGTCAGGGCTGCTGCTGGCTTTAGGGTGATGCTGGTGTCTGAAGACAGGCCTTGCCTGGCCTTTTGTGAGGGCACCAGCCTCCTGGACTTTTAGCCGCTTCATTTCCCAGCCTTCTGGCTTTTCAGGTCCTGGTCATGGATCAAACATTGGCTGCAGTGACAGCCTGAGAGGTCCCCAGGCCAAGGGCTGTGGAGGTGCTGCTCACTGCAGAGGCGGGCTGGGCTGGCTTCCTTGGGTCCAGCTTTGCTGCCTCAGTCCTCCACGGCCGAGTCCTCCCATATCAGCCACTGGGACTGGGCACGTCATCCTGATTGCTGACAGTCACCCTGTGACCTGAGCAGTCCTCAGCCCTCTCCTTCATGCTCCCAACTGCTTTTGCTTGAGGGCTGAGAGGACCCATCCCTTTGCCTGCCCAGGGCTGCCCGCCCTTCCCTCCCTGGCTGTAGGAAGCCTTGCTCATGACACAGCCCTGCCCACTCAGCCCAATAAATGGCCCCTTCTCAAGGACTGCTGCTGGAAAAGAGTGAAGAACGGCAAAGCACACTGCCTGCCCGCCTCTTGCTGCCTCTGGTGCGACGGGAGCTGGCTGTGGCTCTGGGGACGCTCCCATGCGATCTAGAGCCTCCCTTCTCTTTTGCGGCTGGTCCCAGAGTGCAGCAAGGTCAAGGGAAGTTGGGGAGCTGAGAGAGGGGTCCCCAGGGCTGCCTGAGGCGGGTGTAAGCAGGGTCAGCCCCTGACTCTCATGGCCATCGTGGGTTGCTGATGTCTCCAAACCGAAGAGGGCTGAGGAGGGAGCAGCACGGCAGTATGTCTTTCCAGCCACAGCGGTTACATGAATACCGTGCCTGCAGGAGAGCCTCTGCGCGGCCCCTTTTCCAGCAGCGTGGGCAGCAGTCCGGGGGGATGCAGGCAGTCCTGTGAAGCCTTAGCTCACTTATGCAGGGATGTACAACAAGGATGTTTCCCTTCAAATCTGACAGAAAAATTGCAGTGGATGGCCACTTGTTTTTGAAACGATTTGCAAGGAATTTTGCCGTCTCGCCTGATCGGTTGTGTATTGCTTTGTTTTAAAATCACTCTCAGATTCACTGGCTCAGCAGATAACTGCTCCAGATCCTTGCACTGGGCATGCTCCGGGACCAGCCCTGCTCCATGCTTCATCTCTCCTTCGATTTGTTCAAAATCGGGGAAGTTCAGGGCGCTCCACGCCCTGCAGGGCCAAGGCCGGATTCTGGATGGGAACCTCACCTTGCGCAGCTGGTGCGTGCGGGCAGGACGGGCTCGTGGTGGAGCACGGTGGAGTCTCACCACATCCCCTGGGACACACGGCTGTGCAAACAGCAAGCTGCTGAACAGAGCGCCCGTTCTAGCTTTTGTCCGGTTTCTACTCACGAGCAAATGAGCTGCACATCCTGTTGAGGGGTTAGAAACATGGTTTGTGTCACCAAATACACCAAAGTGTATTTGCATACACTGCTTTGGGGTGGGACTGGTAAGGGTCTGCTGCAGCTGTTTCACAGGAGGGAAAAGGTAAAGGAAGGGGGAAAATGTCGGTGTTTCAGCCTGCTGAGGAGTGCTGAGTAGAATAAGGAGGTTGGAAAGTCCTGCTCCAGAGAGTCAGGATGCAGAAGATCCTTGGGAGATGGGAAAGGAGCAAAAGGGTAGTGAAAGCTGTTCTTTCATAACTTTTCCAGGGTTGGTATTTCAGCTCCAAGGATTCCCTCTGGGCTGAATGTGGCCCTGGGGACCAGAGAGGACCTATTTTTATCAGGTTTCATCTCTCCTCAAACATGGATTAAACGTGTGTCAGCTCTAGTGTGGGCTGTAGGATCTTGGGGTGAGGAACTTCTTTCTTTTTGTCTGGTGTTTTCCTGACCCTCAACAAAATGAAGTTGAGTCTTGCCAAGACGCTACTCATCTTACAGAAGTGTGCATGTTGCAGTTCTTAAAACGTGTTTGAGGCGTTGCTTGCCAAAAATGAGCTGCAGCTTGTAATGGGGGTCTTGGCACTCTCATGCAAAGATCAGCATTCGCTGGGTTCTTGTGCTGGGGTCTCTCTACTGAGTTTCAGAGACTGATATAAATCAGAAAGATTAAGATCCCAGGCTTTAGTTGGGATTTAAATCAGCCAGCAGATCACCTGGATTCAATAATTGATCTTCTTCTATTCTTGCCTGCCTTTTTGTTTTTTTCACCTATTTCCCTGAAAAAAAGGTCAGCGCCTATCAAAGCAAGTGCAGCTCTCCTTACCGCTGCCCGATTGTTAAATCTGGTTATTCTTCTATTCATCAGATGCCCTATGTTTGCTACTACTTATTTTGATCTGTTACGTAACAGAATATGCCTTTAGTCTTTGTTTTTAGATATTTGTTACATTAGAAAAATGGTGAATTACTATTTGTCCTTAAAGAGGTAGTGATTAAACTATTACTCATGATTTGAGTTGTGACTCTTTTGGATAAAAATCGGAATGCCATGTTAAAGTACCCCAGCAGTAGTTTGAATCGGTTTTATTAGTAGAATCCTGGTTTCCCTTGCATATACTCAATACGGAAGGAAAAGTAAATTTCAGAATATGTTTTAGTTAAAACCACTTGGTGCATGAAACCAAAGCAAGAAGTGATTGGTGAGTTGAAGGAGTGTTTCTGGAAACGACCCTTTTAAATTTTAGAATTAGCAGGTCTCATCCTGTCCCACCTTACTTTGTTGGTTTGTTTGTTTCCTGACCATGAAAAAGATACAAAGCCACCTTCTGGTTGGGTTTGGGTTTTTTCCAGTCATTTGTTGTTTCTCAGCTCTGAATGAGCCAGTTACTGAATTGAAAATACACGGAAAAAAAGTTAACAGTTTCCAAATCTGGAGACGTAGGTGTGGTTGGGGAAGTTTGTTTCTCATTTGTCAGCTCTGCTTCCACTCCAGTGCATTGGCTGTCCTTAAAGCATGACCCCTTGCTATGGGTCTGTTTGGAATCTAATCGAATTTAATAGAATCTTTAAAGTTTAGACCTTAGCACACAGATTATGATGATTTTGGATTTAGTTCTAAATGCCTGCTTTGGATTTTTTTTTTCTTTTTTGGGGGAAGAGGCTGCTGTGTCTCTTGCTAACAAACCTGCATTACCCACCCAGGCGACCAGGAGATCTGGTCCCATCGTAGCACCTGTCTTGACACGATGCCCTGGTGTAATCCCACGAGCCGTGAGCCTTCACACAGGGCTTCAGCATCTTCCCTGAGCCCACGGTGCCCCCAGCCAGGGCTGTGCCGTGCTGCCTCTGTGGGAATCTCTGCCATGCCAAATGGAAAAGCTCTACCTGCCTGGCAGGTCAGCAGCCCATGCGGTGAGCAACCCAGCAAGCCACCGTGCCTTCCCGGCTCCATCTCTCTCTTTTCATTTACTGATTGGAAATCTCGGAAGGTTAGGGTGTGATATTGTTCCTGATCCAGAGCATTAATTAGGCCTCGGAAAGAAGAAGAGGAATTGCGTGTTTTTAGCAGGGAGGTTAATGGGATGCTCGCAGAGTAGACAGTTTTAATGAGCTTCAACTCGATGTGCAGTGAGTTTACTCTTTGTGTTAAAAGGGTCACACTGCAGTAGTTTGATGTGGATTGTCTCCTGGCCCCCAGTGTCATAGGTGAGCGTCTGTCAGAGTCCAGTCAGAGCGCATTTACTTAGTGACACGATTCTAATTAACTGCCGTGAGCTGCCACCGCCACAGGGAGCTGGGCCAGTGCCTGCCGGGGGTGCCTCCTGCCCGGCGGAGCCGTCCCTCTCCCCACATCGCTCTGCCTGCCTGCGTCCCGGCCGTGCCGGCTGCTCTCCGCGCTGACATTGAAGGAGAGGGCAGCGAGGGCCGCGCTCGCTAAGTGCGGTGGCAGGTGGCGGGCCACCCGCCGTGATGGGTGTCTCTGCCTGTCAGCGCCGGCTCTCCCCCCAGGAGCTGGACGGGGGCTGATGAGGCTTCGCCTCACCCTGCGAGGTGCTGGGAGCCTGTGATCCTGGCAGCTTTCAGTCCTAGGAGCTTGCTGGCTTTATTTCAGCCGCCTCCCGTTCTTCCCTGCTTTCCTTTCCCCTCTGGTGTTTTCCTGGCTCTCCCAGGGTTGCAGGGAAGCCTGCAGCGCCCCAGCATCTGCAGGATCCCTGGTCACCCTTTGTGCCCACCTGCCTCCTCTGCGAGGGGGCAGGGGGAACAAGGGGATAGGGACAACATTTTGTGAAACTTCCCGCAGTTTTACTGACCACTTTCCATCCCAGCCCACATGGCCCTGGCTGGCAGAGCCAGTCCCACCCTCCCCATCCCTCCCAGGGGATGGGAGAAGCCTTGGAAAACCCTGTGCTCCCTGGAGCGGGCAGACCCCGTTCTTCTGCTCTTCCTGGTGGCACGCAGCTGGTGCCGTGGCTGGGGGCAGTGCCGTTTGCACCGCACCATCCTTTTGCCAGGGGATGCCAAGCACGGGGCTCGCTGCTGCGGAGCGGGGCACGGGGCTGCCTCGGGGCCGCTGCCCCGTACACAGCGGCGCCAGCCCGAGGCGGAAGGGGAAAAACTCCGAGTTAAATAATTAAAAGAGACTTAAGTAAAAATCAACAGAAATGTCATCAAATGAGCAGTGTCATTTTGAATTAGCGCTTGTAAAGGTCAGGCGGATCCAGAACAGGTGGAGCGGCTGCGTGCCGGGTGTCGCGGCCAGGCAGCACATCCCGGCACCCGGGGAGGCAGGGTGCAGGGACCAGCCCAGCCGCGCCGGGGCACCCGCTGGGCCACGGGGACAGGGTGGCAGGCGGATGGCAAGGGGTCCCACCACAAGCACCGGGCCCCACATCCGCAAGGAGGGGCAGGGAGGGAGGGCCGGCCGGAGCGGCCGGTTAGAGAACACACGTCTGTCAGAGTCCAGTCAGAGCACATTAACGCGGTGACATGATTCTAATTAACTACCGTGAGAGGTGTCACAGCTGGAAAAGCAGTGAGCGGAGACAAGCTTTTAAAAAAAGAAAAAAGCAATGTGACAGTCTTCTTTTTTTTCCCCCCTCTTTCTTTTTCTTTTCTTTCCTTTTTTTTTTTTTTTTTTACTCTTGTGTGCTCTCTCCCCTCCATGTGGGAGTGGATCTAAAGATAATTAGGATGTCTGGCTGCCTGGGAACCTGAGCCGGGGCTCTTTTGCTTTCAGTCATTTAAGTTTTCGACATCTCTCTGAAGGGACTTGGTGGCGCAGTGGATTACTGCGCGCCAGAGTGACAGAACACTCTTCTAATCGTAAACCCTTTTTAGAAAGGATTCTGCTCTCCCTTTTTCCCCGGGAGCAGCGGGGGGTATGTTCTGATCACTGCAGCTCTGTTCCCATACATGCTACAATGGGAAACTCAAGGTCTTTCAGCTGTTTCCTGCAGTTAACAAAGGAGGCACAGAAGAAAGAAAGGAAGGATGATTGAGTGTTTGTGTTGACTGCACTCACCCCTCCGTCCCACCCTGCCGAAAGTTGGTCGCCCGCCCGCTGGTTTGGGGGCACACGCGCTCGCCCAACCCCGCTGCCTGCCGGGGGGTGCAGTGGGTTCCTTGCACCTTGTCCCCCTCACCTGAGGGCTCATGGTCCCCAGAGAGAGTGGCCTTTGGAGGGGAGGGTGAGATCGGCTGCGGGGCTTCGGCTGAGAAAGGGAGAAGAGGAGGCGTGCCGCCATGCGCTCCTCTCAGCCTGGCTGGCAGCAGCAGTGCCTCCTCGCTTGGGATGTGCGGAAGGAAGGTAGGCATGAGCCCCTCTCTGCTGGCTGGGAGCGGTTATGTTTGCAGCACCGGTGTGAGGATTGAAGAGGGATTTCGGGATTATCTGCTGTTCGCCGTGCTGTGATGCCTGGGCGGCGCAACTGCACATCAGGGCAGGCGTCGTCCTGGAGCCGCCTTTTGCATGACTGCTGCTGTACCTCCATTCTGCTGGCTTCTGGTTTTAGGCTTTCCCCAGACTCATCCCACCAGTGGCAGGGACTGTCTGCCTCAGTAAGAAGAGGAGATCTGCTGGCCCTCCCTCCCAAGCCAGTTGTGATCCTCGGCCCAACACCTGGGCAAATTCCTTTCCCCAATGACAGATGAGAAACCTCTTAAATATGTTTTTCGTATCACTCTAAAGTGTAGTTGGCATACCGGGAGCACGCGTAGAGGCTGATGGTTCGTATTATGTGTGCTCTGTCTTACCAATCCACCAGTCCCAAGCCCAGGGACGTGCAGATGTGACCTGATCTGTACTGCAGAGACCCTTGCACTGTCTCAGACCCATGCCGCTGTTGGCTGTTTGTCCAGTCCTGTGGCTGAGCCTTGCAAAATACCTGACACACACTGCTGGAACAACCCTCGCACCGACCAAGCCCTGTCCCGTGTTGTGCTGGGTGGGTGAAACATGTTTGCAGCCCCTGTAGAAAGCAGCGCTGCCCACACACCGTGATGCATCCTCGGACACAGTGAGGCACATGCTAGGTGATGAGAAGCCTTGGAAGATCATTAACTTTCTAGAGAGCGTTTCCTGTAGAAAGTAGCGACGTAAAACACCGAGTGACATTTTGATTTCCCTGTGGATTCTTTTGGTGCCTTGGTGTCTCTGCAGTGTGTCCCAGACGAGGTTAAATGGTGGCGTGTCTTCCCTTACCTGTGAGGAGGGGGAAGAGTTTCCTGTTAATGAGCATTAACATCTCAATTAAGAGCACGGATTGCCTGCCCTGCTCTGCGCCCAACTCTGGTGGAAGGTGTCTTGTAACATCATGCTATCCTGCAACAGCAGCGCGTCCCCAAACCTGCCCTGCTGCACCTGCATCCCCGGGGGAGCGTGAGGATGCTGCCGTCCCTCTCGGGTTAGCCCCTGTCTCTGGCCTGCCCGGGCAGTGCCGGGCTGGTGGCTGTGAGTGCTGCGGTTCCCCTCTGCAAGGAGGAGAGACTGCTGCCCAAGTTGTGCTGGGGATCTGCCTCTAACGAGAGCGGTGGCAGGTGTGGAGCGAAGGCTGTGTCAGTGAGGGACGCCAGGTTTAAAGCTGCCCTGCTTCACCTGATGAGAAACGGTTGCGAGGTGCAGGAGGGGAAGGGGCAGCAGCCGGCCGGAGAGACTCCACCACAATTTAACAAGTTTCCATTCCCCTGAGTTTCCTGACAAGACCCCCCTCCAAGTCTGTACAGGAATTCATAAGAATAGGATAATTAGGATGTTTCAAAGCTGCGACCCTCAGAGGAGTCCTTGGATTAATCTGTTTTTTCCCTTAAAGACATCTGTAACTACAATCTTTGTTTCTCTCCTCTTCTTTCCCCCCCCCCCTTCTTTTCCCCCCTTGTCTGTCTCTGTATCTCCTGTCAAACCGTTGCAGACGTAAATGACAAAGAAATCAGAAAGAGAGATCAATGCAGTCCAAATTAGCACTTGGAGATAGACTGTGCTGGAGATGTCAGAGCCTGACCCCGGTTGATCTGCCAGCCTCCGCCGGTGATATTATGCAAATTGCATCCATCTGGCAGAGCCCAGCGAAGGACTAATGGGGCAGGGAGGGGGCCGTGGCCAGGCGCCTTTGGGAAGGGGAGAGAGCTGGGGGTCTTTGGGGAAGGGGGTCCGTGATCGGCAGGGGAGATAAAGTACTGCATTGGTTCCGTTTGCGCTCCTGGGTGGATTAAAAACCCAACTCCAGATAAGAGATAACCAAACTTCATTTCGCTTTTTATTTTATTCCTTATTGCTACCCACACACAACCTAGTGCCAAAAAGAAGGGGGGAAAAAAAAAGATGGTTCTTGGTGCTCTTGTTTCCTGCACGTCATTACCACTGATGGCAGTTTGAGGGGAGAGACAAAGTCGGGGAAAGAAAGCAAAAAAAAAAAAAGCTAGCTGCTTAAAAGACTGCTGTAATAGGAGCATGGATAATAGAAATCTCAAATTACGGTGATCGCCTTGTTAAGAAGTTTGAAAATACGGCCAGATTGTCTTTAATGAGAGAAATATGGCTGTTAGTTAGTGAAGGAGGAGGGAATGGACCTTGTTTCAAGATCTGTAGCTCGCCCATCAAAGAGGGACCGGCTGTTTCATTTCAAAATCCTGCTCCTCTGCCTGATATTAAAAATAGTTGTTAAAGGCTTTGACTAGCAAGACGATTCTCTTTGGCTTCCTACTCTCTCTCCACCTCCCCCGAAAGACTTCGCTAAGAGAGAACTTCTGCTTTAAAAAACGGCCAAGCAAAGAAAGAAAGAGGAAAGTTTTGGGCTGTGGACTGATGCTGCCCCTGGCACCCTGGGGTGCCCGAGGACTTCAGGCCGAGCACCACGGGCACCATGGCTGTCCCTGCTGCAAGGGAGCTCCCTCCGTGCTGTGCATCCACTGTGCCGGGATGAGCACCGCCATGTGGTACCATCGCTGCTCGCCTCCTCCTGACAGCCCTGACCCAGGCACGGGGAGGTAGAAGCCTTTTTGGCATCTGGACCCCCGTTAGGCGCCATGGTGCTGCTTTCTTTTGCTCTCCGCCATGGCCGGGAAGCTGTGCTGGGCCAGGGCTGAAGCTGTGGAGAAGGGCTCTGACAGGAACCAGGTATGGCAGCTGCCCGCTGCCCCCACCTCTTGTTAAGAGCTAACGGGCACCTCTGTGCCGTTAGGCTCTGACCCGTAACTCCTGCCTCGTTGTTGCGCTGACAGTCCCCTTTTCATTCTCCCCTGAAATCAAAGGATCACATTAATTGGTTTAAGGATCGCTGCCCCGTGTCCTGAGTGGCCTGTTTGAGATAATGAACTTGGAGTGTGTTAATGGCTGGTCTAACTCAGCAGAGGATGCAGGGATGAGGCCTGGATGGGGAAGATGCTGCTGGGTGGGGAAGGTGGGCACCGAGGTTTCAAAAATTCTGTCCGGCGCTGTGTTTTCCCCTGTCCTTACACAAATTGGTGTAATTCCCCCTTTCCCAAGTTGCTGAGATGTTGAAATCCCAGGGCAAAGGGCTCTGGCAGGAGGGGAGGGCTGTGCCAGCCCAACTGCTGCCCTTTCCCAGTGTGGCCTCACTCGCTTTGTGGGTCTGCAGTGGGATCAGAGGGGGCCTGCTCTCCTCTTTATGCTCCACAGCATGAGGTTCTTCCAAAGCTGCAGCCGCCACTGCACTGTGCCATTAACCACCCGAGTTCTGGCTTGTTGCCGGTCCTGCAGCAAAGCCCGGTGGTGGGCAATCCTGCTCCAGCTTGGAAGTTGGGTTCTTCAAACCCAGCGAGAACCCGAGCAGCTCCTCCCAGCCTGGGACCCGAACTGGGTGCTGCTGGTGTGCAGGACCTGGAGGGGAAGCAGGAGGAGAGGGTCATGGTCACCGCTGAGGGTGGCCCCGCCGGTCCACGCTTCCAGGACTGAGGTGCCGTGTCCAGTGCTGCGCTCTGACATGTCTACCCTGTGTGCTCAGAGGTCTCCGAGGGGAAGGCACAAAGCAGGGGCTGCTGTCAGGTTTTGGCCAGGTGGTGGCTGGGCTGCTGTGCTGGGTGGGCTGCAGGAGCCTCATCCCCCTGCGGTGCCGGCTGATCTTTAACCATGGAAAAACCCCTACCCAGTGATGTGGTGCGAAACCCCCCAGTGATGAGCATCCGGCAGCCCTGGGTAAGTTTTCCTGCTGTCTTTAGCCTTGCTGTTAATTACGTGTAGGCCTGCAATGCGCAGGGGGAGCAAACCTTCCTGCTGTGCCCCAGCCCTGCATCGCTCCTTGCTTTCCTGCCAGCCCCCCGGCAGCAGGCACGGTGCGGCGCTGCTGGTTGCCCGTGCCTACCAGGGCACACACATCCCCCTGCCCAGTGCCACCTCGCAGCCTGGCGCCAGCAGGCAGGGGACCCGCACCCCAGCCCTGCCGCCTCGGGACCCTTCCCGGGCTGGGACCCCCGGCCCCTTGCCCTGCAGAGGGCACAGCAGCAGCACCTTGCAGCACCCTGGCGTTAGCTGCAGCTCCCTGGGGCCAGCTGCCTGGTGCCGGGACCAGGACCCCTCTCCCGTCTTGGGTGTTTCCAGCCGAGAACCAGCGATTTGGCTTTGCTTGCACGGCCAGGGGACTCAGGGCTTGGCAGCTGGGCCATCTCCAGCACCCACAAAGCCCTCTGCTAGCGCTCTCCCCCTCCAGAAGTACGTATATAACAGCCGAGAGAGACAGAGAGGGAGAGAAAGAGAGAGACAACGGCTTTGCCTCCGCGCTCCCGTCCAGAGCAGACTCCTAATGAGAAGAATATGGCTGCTAGTTAGCAGAGGGGTGTGTCCTGTAGGCTAAAATGAGATAGTTACACTGCACTGATTGAAGGTTGAGGTTAGAGGGCAGCACAATTATGTTCAGGAGATTCAAGGGCTCTGTTTGATGCGGCAGTTCTAAGCTCCCAGCCAGTGTCAGTAGTTTAGCTCAGGGTTTCTTTTTTTTTTTTTGTGGGCTAAAGACAGGAAGGATAAAAACTATGGGAATGAGTTGTTACTATTATTATAAAGTGGTGTGAGTTTTTTTTTCAAACCACCAGTTCACCCCCCTTTTGCTTAACTGTTTCCTGATCATTATTTTTTAAGCAGCTCAGAGGGAAGAAGAGAGCATCCCCTTCCCCCGGAGAGCGGCTCTGAATTTTCTCCCAGACGGGGAAGGTGATTATTTTTTATTTTTTTTTGTGTCCACGCTTTAGCTCAGTTCTCTGCGAATCAGGAAAGCAATTAGCAGTTCAAATTATGCCAAGGCAAAATTCTTTGTCTCAAAATCACAGGTTAAGAGTTGCAAAAGAACCTTAATTGCCTGGTGCTGACCTAGGTATTTTTTCTGTGAGCATTTTCAGTGCTTAGGGCTGTTTATGGGGGAGTCTCTTGTGTTTCAAAAGCCCTGCAGCAGTGCTGCCTTTTCCCAAAGCCTGCTGGAGTGTCCAGGCACCCCACCAGTGTCCAGGCACCCCACCAGCATCCCCGGCCTCTCCAGCCTCTCTCCCACCAGCCAGCTTGCTGCTTTGCAGGTGACCACACATCCTCTCCTCCATCCCAAAAAAATGCTGGTCACTGCCACCCTTCTCCACTGCCCTGGCCTCTAATCCATCAGTAGCTCTGGGTGCAGCCTGCCTGCACCCTCCATCCACTGCCCGCACCCTCCATCTGCTGCCTGCACTGCGGTGGGACGAGGGCAACTCAGCTGCAACAGCAGCACACGGCAGACCCGCAGTTCCTGTGCGTGGAGGCTGTTGCTCTCTCAGCGGCAGCACCCAGCCTTCCTAGGCTGAACACAGGGTGCCAGCCTGCCCGTGCCAGCCACCCCACCCTGAGGGATGAATGAAGGGGTGCCTGCCCCTCTCTCTCCTGGCTGCTCCCCAGGGCCCATCTCCCTGGTCACATTTGTGTCTCAAGCCCACACTTTGCGTTGCCTTTTGATCCAAGTGACAGCCAGCTTTATTTACTTGAACAGTTCTCAGTTTTAAATGTTAATTCCTCCCTCAAGAAAATGTCTTTTCAGGACGAGCTGCCCATCAGCAGGGCTGGGGAGAGCGTTCTGGCGTCCCCAGCCTCTCTGCAGAGCTGGGCGTTAACCCGACGGGCAAGAGCCCTGTAGGTGCAGGGAGCCGTGACGCCCAGGGAACACCTTGGTCCCTGCAGCCACAATGGCTGGGCTGTCTTGGGGACGCTGCATCGGTGGGTAGGGCTGAGCAGGACGGATGCACCCCTAGCATTGCAGCTCGTCCCCGTGCAGCCCGGATGGTGCAGCGCCACGCGCCGCTGCCACGGCCCCCCATCATCCCGGCTGCAATTAGGGGTTGATGGATTGTCCCCAGGCTGGGGTCTCAGTACAGCCCCCCCAAAGGGGACGCAGCACACACGGAGATGGGCAGCGGCCCGCTGGGCTGCCACCGTTGAACAACAATTTCTAATCTTGATTGGAGAGGAGGGCGGCAGGCTGGGGGGGAGGAATCAGAGATAAATGTTAGCTCATTTCTTAAGTAATTAGTTACCTCCTCATCCCCATGTTGTAATTGTGAACAAGCTGTAATGTTTAATTAGTGTGTAAATGAAACCCCAATTTCATAATGGCTGCAGTGACAGCGCTAAGTGAGACAGGCACAGAAGGGGCCGCATTGTTTCAGCGGGAGATGAAGCTGTCGCCCAGCAAGCCGAGCGTCTCTGGGAGAAAATGGAAATGATAAACGAAGTGAGGCTAATTAGCAAAATCATACAGGCCCCACTGATGGTTCTCATCAAGGGGAGGTAATGAAGCGGGCGGGCCAAGCTGAGGAGGGATTAATTGGAGGCGATTCCTGCACATACAGACACTGTAGAGCAGCCGACGCAGGGATGCAAACTTTCCTGCTTTACTTCTCTCGCCCTTCCCCAGGACCCGGCCGTGGGGAGAGCCTGCGGGGAGCAGGGAACATCCCTGGGAGCTGGTCCTGGAGCAGGCAGGATGCGGGTGCAGAGGGGTGCTCCCTGCCTGGCAGTGTTTGGGCAGAGGCACATGGGCACCCACCCCCTGGAAAGCTTGGTGTGAGGGACCTGTAACGTCAGCACCACTCCTCTTCTTTCCTATAGCCAGCCCTGGGGGTTGCCAGCTCCTTTTGGGTTCTTCTCTGCTCGCTGTGTTTTCAGCATAGACATTTGGGGAGTAAATGAAGCACCTCTGCGTGACAGGTGCTGGGGGGCAAATCCCCCTGCTCACCCTCTGGGCAGGGGTCTCTGCAGCGCCGATGCACGGGGCTGCATGGCGTGGCAGGTGAGCCGGAGCTCACTGCAGCAGGGGAGCCCAGGGTGTTGTGGAGGTGAACTTTATCCTTTCAAGCTGTGTGAGAAATGCCATTTCTACAGCTGCTGGCACACAACCCTGATGATTTTGCATTATTTACTGACATTTCAGGGAGCACGTGGAGCCCTGCTCCTGGTGGGCTCAGCCCCAACCGCCCCATCACTGCTGTGGACAGGGGCCGGCTGCCTGCGGGTTCGGCTGCCCCCGAACCTGCTCTTTAACTACTGCTAACTCACCCACAGGGCCCTGGTGATATCAGGAGCAAGCGAAAGCCTTGCCAAGCAGAAGAGAGGACAGAAATACCTGTCTGTCTGGGCTTGCAGGTTGTTCCTAGCAGTGACAGCACTGCACATGGAGCTCTGGGACCATGAGTGGGTCTTTCCTGTGTCTCAGCCTCCTTTTCTGACCAAAGAAATGGCAGGGTGAGCTGTCTGCATGGGAAGTGCCAGTGCCTGGAATGTCCAGTGCCTGCCCAGAGTCACCACGTCCCTCCCTCTTGGCATCTCCGAACCCCCCGCTGCCTCTCCTGCTGAGTAATGAGAGATTTCCCTAGGCCTCCGAGGGCTCTAAAGAGGGGCTGAGCAATATTATTTATTCAGTTGTTTACAGAAGCGTTTGATCGGGAATAGTTCTTCACTGCCAGCCTGTTGTGTATTATTCATTGCAATAATCTCTGCAGATTGTGATAAACTGTAACTGCGGCGGGGCAGCGCGTGGCTGGGCTGTACTGCCACCGCTGCCTGCACCGGCCTCTAAAATATCGGCAGCTGCAATCATAAATCTCAATTTACAAGTGGGACTATTGCACGGGGAGTTATAGTTATACTAATGATTACTTCTCTGTCTTATTTTTCATGTTGCAACAGAGTAATAAATTTTTAAGAACAGCCTGGGCAAAGCGTTAGCGAAGCCTGCACGTCCTCTCGCCACGCTGCCGGCAGAGAGCGGCATTCCTGGTCTCCCGCGGGCATCTCGCCGGCAGGGCGCCTGCCCCACTTCTCGAGGAGGTGACATGAAGCTGGGGCTTTGCATCCCCACACCAGGAGAGGTGTGGTAGAAACTCCCCACAAGCACGGTGGGGCAGCAGGCTGGAGCCTTCAGGGTCGGTTCTGACATTTACTCTCCTGGAGAAAAGATTTCAGCTCCCTGCCTCGGTTTCCCTGCTGGGAATGCGGGCTGAGCCTGTCCCTCTGATGCTGAGCTAGTCTTTCTGAGTCCAGCTCAGGAGATTTTGGGACTGACAAGGCCAAGGGATGGAGATTTGATGCCTGAGAGTGGAGATGATGTTTGAGGGGTCCTTCCTGTCCCTGTAGCTCACCATCCTCCTGGCGCCAGGCCTTTCCCAGAGGTGGAGGGGTGGGAACTGCCTTTTTGCAGATGGTGTGCCCTCAGCATGCTCACGATGTGGAAACAACAAGGAGATGGCTTGGGTGGTCCCACCTGGAGGAAAGCCCTGCTTCCTGGGGGACTGCAAGGGTCAGCAGAGAAGGGTCTGGCTGGAGGAGCCAGACCTGCACCCATCCCCATGTCTGATTAGCGACTCACGAGGACCCAGTGTCATCCCTCCTGGAGGAGTCCCCATGGGGCACCCCCCAAAGACCAAGTCTCTTCCCCAGAAGGCAGCAGTGGGACACGGGGTTCAGTGAGCATTTCCCGAGCGTTTATCACAGCTCCGAGGTCTGTGATGTGAGGCCTCTGATGGATGCCTCCATTCACACACTTGACATTATGATGTACAGGGAGCCTAGAGACATATAGATTTTCAAAGTGGCCACTTTGAGCATAATTATAAATATCCAGCCTCTTTACATAGTGAACTGCTGCCAGGAAAAGAAGGGACCCGGGAGGGATGAAATTCTGGCATCCAGGCTTGCTTAAGAAAGGAGCCTTGGCGGAGGTTCCCTGCCCATTTTGGGGTGTCAGAAAGGGGTGGGCCTTAAGGGATGATGCCTTGTCCATCCCGTACCCCCCCAACAGCTCTTCTCCCCTTCCCCTTGGTGCTGGCAGTTCTCTCTCCAGGCGACATCTCCCAGGCACTGCCTAGGACCCTCTCCTCCCCTGCTTGTCTGCACCGACAGACTGCAATCTGATTTTAACTGCTTCCGAGTGGCTGGCTCCCCTTCCAGATCATGGCACAGAACATTGGGAGCATGAAGGAGCTGGGGGCAGGCGCTCACGGTCTCTGTGCTCAGTTCATGGCCCCAGGGACACAGCAAAGGAGAGACTTTCCCCTAGCTCATGGCCAGCTCACATCCTTCCGCTTGCCTTTAGAGCATCCCAGCCCACACGGCTGGGGCTCGGCATGGAGGGACCAGTTTTCAGATGGGCAGAAGATCCCTGCAGTGGTATGGTTGCTGGATGCAAACCTGGCAGCTGAAACCTGGGCACAGTCAGGAGCGTTCCTGCATGCCCCCTTGGACCCTGAGGCTGCTCGAAAAAAGGCAGCTGTCCTGGAGGAAACCCATCTGCCATGGTTTCCTCTTGTGGTGGTTTGGATGGTGTCAAAGCATCACCACTTCCTTCTCCATGTCGGAGCCAGGGTGAGAGTGCCCAGGGGAGGGTGTTTGCATGGTCAGCGTTATGTCCATCCTTGTGCACGAGTGTATGGGCTCAAACAGGCATCGGTCATCGCCTTCCCCAGCCTGGAACTGGGGCACACTGGTGTATCACAGGGAAAAACGAAGCGGATCTTTGAGGATTTGTGTTCTGTTTGCGAGCAGGGTGTGGAGGAGAGAAGGTCACAGAAGAAAATTGGAGCTGAATTGAAATCAATGGCAGGTAGAGATTAGAGTGGTGCCCCAATTAACTGGAGCCAGCCGAGGGGATGCTGGGGGAGGGCTCTAGCTCTCAAGGTTAGGATCCCCCAGCGGACCCCAGTTCTGCTCTGTGGAGATGTGAATGCTGCAGACAAACGGTGCGTGGCCAGGGACCTGAGATGAGGACACTGGGCCAAGGATTTGCTGGTGGGCAGGGGTTGGAGTAGCCAGAGGCTGTGGATGTCAGAAGGAGACCTAGGTGGTTTGATGTTGGATTGAATCCCACTCCCTCCTTTCTTCTCTGCACATCTTGCCAGGCTCTGTCTGCCTCCCCATCTCCGTCCCAGCTCTTTGTCCTCATTTCCTTGTCCCAGTCACTTCCCCCATTTCTCTGGTACCATCTCAGCTCCCCCCACCACAAGCCCCACCAGCTCCCCATCACTGTTTCCTCCTGCTTCTCCTGCCCATGGCTCCAGCTCTTGCTGGCGCAAGTGTTTCAATGAAGTAGTTTCCTCCCTTGTGCTTCCTGGGGAAGTCATCGAGCGCCTGGAGAGCCGGGTCCCCGCTCCCCACGCAGGTGTCTGCAGCGGGTGCCAGGGGGTTTGCAGCAGCTGGGAGCAGCGGGGCTGGCCTGGGACTGGGCGTCAGCGCACGTGCAGTCACCCAGGTCCACGGGCAGGGCTGGCTTTACCCAAAGTTGGCGAGATTCCGATGGGAAATCCAAAACCCTCCCTGGCCCCAAAATCACCTTCCTGGCAGACTTCAAGGCTTTGTTCCAAAACATCTGGGCACACGCAAAAAAAAAACCCCAACAACAAGTAGTTGGAATTTTAGGGGAAATAATGCCATATTTTTCATTCTTATTGATGGCAACGTATTAAAGATTCCGACTGGAATTTCCTGGGAAAAATATTCAGCGTGAGTCAGACATCCAGCATGTCAGCTGAATTGCTAAACTTCGGGGAAATCGGGGTGGGTCATGTCAGAGCAAGGGGGAGCCACCGACCCTCTTTTTCCCTGACACACACCCCCCCCGCCATGTTCTCCTGGGGCTGGGACAGCCGGGAACCCATCTCCAGAGGCCCCAGGCCTGCAGGTATCTGGCGTTGCTCTCTCCGGCAGCCCTGTGCGCTGCAGCATGTTGCACATCACCTAAGGAACATTAATTAACATTGCTGGAAGATCCTGGGAAAGGTGCAATTTGAATGATCTGGCACCGCAGTCATTCAGATGCTGAGTTAATTCAATCCTTGCACACAGTGCTCCTACAGATTGTTGGCTTTAAACAAACAGCAGTGACAGATTTGTTGCTGCGGAAATGTGGTCATTAAGTCGGGAGCGTGTGTTTGACCTGAAAGCGATTGAGTGATGGATGCAAGTCATTTTAAAGCTGCAGCAGCCAAAAGGATGCTCCTTTTGGAGAGCAATCTTGCATCTGAGGAGTGTAAATAATTTAAACAAACAAGTAAAGTAAGGTGAAAGCACTACCGTTGGCCGCTCTGTTGTATTACAGCACTAAACGCAGAGCGGGGCAGTGCTGCCGGCTCTGTGGCGAGCGGAGCTCCTTTGCACGATGTTGGCCTGAAGAGGTACAAGGTGCCGACTTTGGGGCTGTCCCCGGGGAAGTGAGGTATCAGCCGAGCTTGCGTGCAGAGTTGTTCAACAGTTACTCGTGGGAGCTGTGCGCCCGCGGCTCTCCGAGTGCAGGCAGGGCGAGCACCATGGGATCCCGAGCAGCAGGGCCCAAAGCAGCTGGGCGGAGGCCACCCTGACCTGCAGCGTGGCACCATCCCACTCTGGCTGCTCCTCTCATCGAGCCGAAGGTGCCTGATATTCCCTTGGCTTCCAGTTGCCCAGGTCTGACTTGCCTGGATGCTTGGGGAACCAAGAGCTCAGAACGCTGTTGGGCTGCTGCTCCATGCCAGCCTGTCTCTGAACCATCTCAACTGCGGTTGATGACCCTCTCACCCATGGGCTGCGAGCTGGGAGGGAGTGTTAGAGCTGCGCCGGTCACGTCGCATGGGTCTGCGCCTTCCGCCACTGGAATTGGCGTCCCAGTAATGAGGCTGGTAGTTACTGTGCATTGGAAACAGCCATTGCTTAAGCCTCAATATCTCAGCCATTTAATTTAATGGGGTTTTTTAAATACCAAAAGCAATTAAGTTCACATTGTGAGCTAATCACCTACAAAATTTCATTTCAAAGATGCTCAGACTGTTTGTGAGAGAATTGCTGGAAAGAGACCCAAGTATGCTACTGTGTCTGTCCATTTGTCCTTCTCTGCCTTCCCTCTCTTCCAGCCGGGGCCAGGCAGCCTTCTCAAAAGGAAACAATCCCGTTCTCGGCCTTGTGCTTTTCCAGCAGGTTTTTCCGTGGTGTGAATTCTAGATGTGTAAGTTACATGCCAATGATTGTTGATGGTTGTAGTGCTTACCTGGTACCGCAGGAGTGAAAAGCAAGGATTTAAGGGCTGGCTGATGGGCAAAAGCCAGACTGCCATTGTGGGGGAGCGGGTGTGCACGCAGGGGAGGGGGGCTGGGGGCTCTGCCCATAGGCGTGTGTTACCCACTGCCTTGAGCTGTCTGTGCGGCTGTACGGGGGGGGTGTGAGCGGTGCCTGAACAGGGGCACCCGGACCTTGCACAAGCCTTTTCGCTTTGGAGAGATGTCCGGGGCGAGCTGTTCGCAGCACGCCCACCCCATCCCATCCCTTGGGGACTTTGCCTCCCTGCTCCTCCTGCCCTCCAGCCCTGGCAGCCCCAGCCCATGGCATCCATCCACGGCAGCCCCAGCCCACAGCAGCCATCCGCGGCAGCTCCCGCAGGGGCCAGCTTGCCTGTGGACTGCAGGGCTTTATCAGATCGGAGAAGAGCCGGAGGTCTTTGCCAGAGATTACTTGTTCTCCTGAACAGCCGTGTTACTGAATACGGAATAATCCCCCCTCGACAGCCAGCCGGGGGTTTCGTTTCCTGCACTGCGGCTGTCATGTTGACGCTCTCTCCTTAAAGCACCTTTGCGAGCTGCCCGTGTGCTGCCCGTGACCGCCCCCCCTTGCCCCTCCCGGCACATTCAGCTGAGCCACACGCTGCTGCCACACTCCAGAAAGCGGCGTTGCCTGCTCTGGACCCCCCTTGCTGTCCTCCCCGGCCGGATTCCCTGGCCGGCAGCGAAGAGGTGATTTATGGAGTCCTGTGCACACCCAGTGAGTCCAGCTCTCTGCGTTTCAGGGAGATCCATCGCACGGGGAGGGGAGGTCACCGCGTTGCAGGTTTGCTAACCTTGCCCGCTTATTAAAAATGGTAAAAGCCTCCCTCAGGACTCATGAAGTATAGATCCAGAGAGCTCCATATGCTGTTCCCCTTAATGAGATGTCTGCCTGAAGAGCAATAGCCAAACACACCATCCAGTTCAGGGTCCCTATAGCTAGATGGCCTGGCTGTAAACAGAGCCGTCCGTCTTAATGGGCTATCGTGTAAAAACTTCTCCCAGTCAATAAATCAAAGGGGCTCCATTTATATCATGTGCTGCCTTCGCTATTAGGCTGCCTCTGGATGGCATGTTCTGATACAGAGCTCCCCAGGACCGCCAGGCGAGGCCAGAGGCTCTAATGGGCATTTAATTTAGGCTTCCCCTTGCTGATACCCACGCGGAGCTCAGCAGCTGGGGCTTGGCAGGGGATCCCCCGTGGTTTGGGATGGCCCTGCCGTGCGGGAAAGGGCACCCGTGGATCGGGACCTGACTGGCATCACCTCCCCTGCCTTGCTGGGTAGGAGCCTCTGATGTACAGGGGACACTAGGGGAGCTGCCAGGGATGGGACCCCATTGTCAGGAAGGGGTGCGTGGGGGCTGGCGAGCACTCCTGCTCATTGGGGAGCAGCAGCAGCAGCCTGGCACGGGTATTTATTTTTCATTCCCTCCCTCGTGCTGCTTGGATGCCACCGGAGGGAAGTTCCGCTCCAGCCACCATCCCAGGCAGAGATATTAGTCCTCATTACTAATTAAAGGAAGCAGGAGTAATTGACGGATGGTGGATGGCAGGGGAGCCAGTGTGATGAACAGCCCCTGTCCCCGTGCCGGGGACGCATGCTGAGTGCTACCTGTTAGCTACAAATAAACAAACCTGATAAATAATAAATAGTTTGAGAAGAGTGGCCGGGCATTATTTAAATTAATAGGGATTAGAGGGAGAGGCCTGAAAGAGCATTCCTCCAGATGAGCTATCCCCGGACGGGCAGGGACTCATTTGTTGCAGACTGGAGTAAACAAGGAGATGGGGAGGATTCATCACAGCAGGGCCTTGCAGCGCTGCTGGGGCTTCCAACAGCACGGCCGCGCGTTCGGGCCACCCCCGCGCCAGGGCTCCCTGTGTCCCTGCCACCTCCCCGTGTCACCAGCCTGTCGCACCTCCGGGCTTCAGCAGCGGGTGCAGCGGGGGAGCCGGGGTGCTGCGGCAGAGCAGCGGGGAGCAGATGCTTGGCTCCGGCTCTGCCGCGGCACGGCTGCCGGTGAGGTCCCACAGGGCACCCCGCAAGTTTTCCTGGCCAGCTTGGTGGGCACCCAAGCCGTGCGGCAGCTGCTGCCTGCCCGCACCCAGGCACTTGCTGTCAGCCACGGTTTGGTCCCAGACGGTGAATCCAGCTGCCTGGGGTCTCTCCTCACCCCCTGACATTTGGATAACCCCCCGCCTGCTCGGAGCCGGGAGGCTGGGGGTGGCGGAGGAGGGAGGGATGCCGGGGAAGGGGGGGAGAGGGGAGCGCGGGCGCTCTGCTCGCTATCACATCTACTCCATCTTATCGCCACGGTAATTTGATGATAAAAAATAATCCGAGGCTGGAAAGGAAACATGTGTAGTGGAGTAAAGATTGAATGTAGGTGGATTGTGCCCTGGGGCGGCGGCTGGGAGATAGAAGGAAATGTCCTTCTGTTTGACATACTGCCGAGATGCGGCCCCACGCCCCCCGCCTCGCCGAGCCCTGCCCGCGGCACAGGGAGCCCGCTGGCCCGTGTGGCAAGCGAGAGAGTG
>VWZZ01005311.1:121533-149329 GCA_013399095.1 Psophia crepitans | reverse complement strand
CGGGTGGGCTCTGGGAGAGCCACCGGCAGTCAGGGCACCCCATGCGGCTAGCGGCACCCAGCCCGCCCAGGGTTGAGGCAAGCTGGCTCGCACTGCCTCCCCCTGCTCCGCACAGGCTGGCCAGGGCTCATGACAGCTCTGCTCCAGCAACCGGTTCTGTATTTACAGGGGCGCTCACAAAAATCCAGCCTGCAAAAACCAGAATCCCCAGAACAAACCGCAGTGAGCCCTGGGGACTCTGGGACAGCACTGACCCTGCACACGGCTCCGCACCTCCTCCTCGCCCAGCGCGGGGGGCTCACGGCTTCTTCACCGTGACAGAGGAGCTGGAGGCCAACTCCCTTCGCTTTCTCTGCTCCAGGAGGGAAACAGGAAACGAAAGAAAAACCAGGGTCAGGGGGTAGGAGCGCTCGGGTCACAGAGAAGATACAGCTGCCTGTCCTGGAGCCGGCCACGGGGCTCCGGCATCGCACCCGGTAGCGCCCGACAGACCACGCTGCCATCTGCCCAGCTGAAGGCACAGCCAGGTCTTTGCATGATGGGAGGGACAGAGCTAATGCAGCAGTGACCAGGGGGTGGGATGACACCCTTGCAGGGGATGTCACTCTCTGACACGGACAGGGCTTTGGGTCATCATTGCAGTGCAAGGCCTGGGAGCGAGCAGGAGAAAGGGGCTGAGCTCTGCAGCAGCCCCGTGGGCCCAGGAGCTCCGACCAAGCAAGCCGGCATGCACCAAGCCCTCAGGAGCAGGGCCTCTGGAGAGGGGCAGAGCAGCTCCGTGCTATGCCCAGTTTTGCCCAGAACGTCTGGCGTGGGACAGGGCAGAACCTGGAAATGTTCCTCCACCATCCAGACCTGCCGTGAAGCGGCCCAGGAGCAGAGCAGAAGGCTGACAGAGAACCAGGGCTCCTCAAAAACCCCACCACTTAACCGGGCCGCACACACCAATACACCCAAGGCACCCCGTGCGCTGGGAGCCGCAGGGACACGCAGTGTCAGAGCCCTGGGGACCCCCGCTGCGCAGTGGGACATCGGGTCAGCTTTGCACAGCGCACCGCAGGACGTGCTGCCCAGGCACCGTGACAACAGTCAGGGTCCCGCTGTGCCCAGCCCTGCGGCCACCCCTGTCCCCAAAGGCCTGCGGAGCCGCTGCCCCAGCCAGCCAGCCCCCAGGGGACGGACGGGGCAGCACCGATGCACCCTCCGAAAGGAGCCGGGCTGCCCATCCCCGCTCCTCCGGCCCTGCTGGTCCCGCAGGCGTCGGCTCCCGGCACAGCGTGCGTGGTGGGAGGCCCCGCTGCCTCCTCCAGAGGGAAGGCGGCCCCCAGTCCCCGCTGGGCACCGGGCAGACGGCAAACAGAGCATGGAATTTGCACGGCTAAAAGTTAAATACAACACACACACGGATTTCGTCAGAGGCCCTGGCACGGCTGCCTTCGCAGGATCCGATTAACGGGGAAATAAAAGGGCCAGAGAACCCACACAGCAGTGTGAACAGATGCCCTATAAAAATCAAATACAGGGTAATCAAGGGGACCGAAAGGTACATTTAAAAAAACAAAAACCCACCCTGGAAACAAAGGAGCTGGGCTTTGTGGCTTTCCTGGGAGGGCTACGGAATTAATGGGGAAGAGCACATGTGTTTGATAATCTTTATATGGCAAAAGACCCATCTTTCAAATATGTCACAAATTCATATTAATCACCTTCCTATTGCCTTCTGTGGCGCAGCTATTCCAGTTGCCTTGGGCAAAATTGGGAACTGTCTGGTTAAAAAAAATGTTTTACATTATAATTTACAAGAGCCTACAAGTCTAGTTTCTTTTAATGGAAAGAACGATTAAAAAAAAAAAAGAGGAATATATATACACCCTGGTATATACGCACTATATATATATTAAAATATATATATATATAAAAGACAGATATTGTAACTCCATCTGGAAAGAGAGAATGTTTGATCTTAACAATGTAACTTCTAGCTTTCAAACAGGCTCAGAAAACAAGAAGTCAGCAGGAGTTCAGATAAAGGAAGCTTAAAAGTCAAATAATTCTGACTCTGAACCCGAGACTTCTTAGACTCGAGGTCCTTTCCTTTACCCATTAATGGGCTGACTTGTGAGCTCAGGAACAAAGTGCTGCAATGTGAGGATTTCTGAGAGTCACTCATTACAGATCACTGAGTGGAGTCTGAGTCGCGGAAATCAAAGGATCCAATCTGGAGTAACTGGCTGAACTTCTGCTTGGAACTAATTTGTTCCGAGTTCGGCTCACCTTTCACCTCCCGAAGGCCCCGAGTAAAGTCCCCACCGGGGTCAGCGGCAGACGGCACTGGGGGGATCCCAGCTCGGCTTTAATGGTCAGCGATGGGTACCGCAGCCCCTAGGAGAGGGTGGACGGGCAGCCAGGGTAGGAGGGACATGGTGGACACGGCAGGACAGAACAGTGCTGCGCTTCCCGCTGCCCCACGGGGTCTTGCTGCCGAGACAAGCAGAGGCTCCTCCTAACCTGGCCAAATACCCCGCGGAGGTGTCCCCCGTGGCCAGTGCTGACCAAGGGGGCCAGCGGCAGCCTGCCGTTGCCACAACCGGTACCTCGGGACCCTGGTGCGCCTTTGCCCATCCATGCCAATTCCTGGAAAGGAATCCAGGCATGCCAGGCAGGGCGTGGGAGTCAGGACTCCTAGTCCTGTTCCTGGCTTTGCCACTCACTCCCTCCAACATCTGGAGCAAGATACTTCCCTCCAGGGAAACAAATCTGGCTTCAGGGGAGCAGCTGGTTTGGAGGCTGAACTAATCCATGCTTAATCCAACATGTGGAGTGGCATGGATGGGCAGTGCTAGACAGCACAAAGGGATTCTCCAACTCAGAGGAATTTGAAGCAGGGAGATTAAATGATTCCCCCCAGGGCCCCCGGCAGCTCAGTAGCAAAGCACACACTTGAACTCCCGAGTTCAAGGCTGGCGGCAGGGTTAAACCTGCAGCCTCGGACAGGGGAAGAGCAAGGTGTCAGCCGCAAGAACCCATGGCCAAGACCGCAGGAGGCCAGGGAGGGAAAGGCCACCACAAAGCACCGCCGGGCTTCCCTGGGTCACGCTGCCGAGCAGCCAGGCTGGATACGTCCCAGCACACTTGCTCTGCAAAGAGCTGCTGGTTTGCACTACCAAAACTGTCACCCCTGCTGCAAGCACCCCAGGGCGCCCAAAAAGCACTGTGCCTGCAGAAGCAGGCTGCCTTCTCAGCACCATGGTTTGGGCACGCTGCCTCCCATGCTGTCGCCATCCCACCAGGGCCTGGGACACCTCAGGGGTGTCGCCCTGCAGCGCGGGGACACGTGCGTGCACCCCACCAGCCAAACAGCCAGCGGCTGCCCCAGCCAGCTCCCCTCTCAGGGCTGACCCCAGCCCCCTGACCTTCCAGAGGCCGGTTCTAGCTGTGACACTGAGCGAGGGGCAGTGGGGCTGATCCGGCCAGCTCCAGGCAGGGCAGGCAGCACCACCAACACATGGTCTCCGTGCCGCTCAGCCCATCCTTGGAAAAGCTGGTTGTGGGCTGCCGGCTGCTGGTCTCTGCCACTACCACAGCGCCCAGAACCACAGGAAAGGTTCAGGGTAAGCCCCGTGCCAGGCCCTGCCTGACTCCCTCAATACACCTGAGCCAGGCAGAACGTGGGACAGCAGCCCCATTCCCCTCCTCTCCCAGATACCCCTCCAGCTGGGATGTAATTTTTCCCCCCCTCAAAAGGTAGCATAAAATGGTCACAGTGTGAATGTGCTTGACCTTTTGTCTTGGACTAATCTAATTGTGTCGTCTTTGTGTAATCAGCCGGTAAAGGTCAGTGCTGTATTTAACATAGGGGCCCTTTAGGTACTGAATTTGCCTTGCAGTGAATTAACTTGATTATATTTCTTTCAAATATGTCAGAGACCAGGTCAGTTTAACCCTCTCTGTGCTGCCTGGGCCCACCCCTTTGTTTCCGATTCCAGGAGGTGGCACTGAGGAACAGTGTGGTCAGAAGAACGCACATGGGCTCCCTCCTCCTGTGGCCATGGCCACCGCCACCTCTCCCACCTTCCCAACAAGCAAAGTCTCAAGGGAGAGCAAATGCCTTGTGAATCAGCCCAAAAAGGTTGCAAACCAGGACACTGCGGACCACAGGGACGGGTGAGATTTCAGATTGAATGCAGCAGGGGAAAAAAAAATTACTCCGAAGAATCCTTTGCAAACATAAACCTGTCTCAGTGGAATGCTTCCTTACGACTCCATATTGTCACAATCAAAGAGGACATTACTCAAGTCCAGATTAACGTATCGCCTCTGCCACTGACAGATACGGTGTTCTCAATATCCTGCAATACATTGTACATTTTAGAAAGTAAAGGTCTGTGCCGCTACCAGGGGCGGTATATCCGAGGCGTCGGGGATGCCACTGTGTGGAGACGGGCAGCTTTTATCAGGCAGTTCAGCTCAGCTGTGCCAGGGGCCTGCACAGAGGGGAAAGCAACCTCAGCTGATCCCCAGGCAGACCCCTGGCCCTGAGGCAGTGGTGAGGGGCTGGGCAGCCTGCCTGGATGGAGGCAGGGAGGAGAGGCTGGTGATTCGCATCCTGCAGAGGTACGCGCACAGGCCATTGTCACAAGGCTCGCAGTGAAAGAACCCCTAGATGCGGCTCTCCTTTCCGGCACTGGAAGTAGGATGCAAAACCACCTCTTTGCTTTTCAAACACCTCTCCTCTTCCCAAGGCTCCGGCCCCAGACAGGGCTACTGCATGCCTCTAGGGCCTTGGGCAGGTCATGGCTCATCACCTCAAGACTGCTTTCCCCACTTGCTTCCCCCTGCTGAGCAACCCTTATGGGGCTGTGTCTACAAAGAAAATGCCTCAGGCCTGCAGCTGTACTGGCACTTACTGTTGCTGCCCTAGTGCAAGCTCTCGTCACCCAAAGCCTTGCTGCTTTGGCCCACGGTGGCACCCACACGAAGCCATCTGCCTGCATGCAGGATGTAGAAAGCCCTGCTGACCCCATCTATAGCACCAAGAACACTGTCCAGCACAGGAGACGAACCCAGAGAGCAGCACTGGGACTTGGGGGGAACAGGCATGCTGTGCTCCCTTGGACACGCACGCCTGGAGGGAGAGCAGGGCAACATCCCCAGCGCTTGTCAGGGCATCTGCGTTGGAGACCTGAGTGCTCCCTGTTCTGCCCCCACAACCTTCCTTCTCACCGAGTTGGGGGTCAGTGGTGCTCCTACTACATCAATGATCTGGTCCTTGGCATCTCCCTTGCCCTCCTCGATGCCGAGCCCTGTCTGGCCATCTGGATGGGCACCTTCCGCACTGAGGGGGCCAATACTACCAGCTTTGGCCAGGGCCTCATAGCGGTGCCGTAACATCTGCAGCTCATATTCACAATTGGCAAAGGCTTGCTTCAGCTCGTACAGCAGCACCAGGTCGCTCCGCAGCTCGTTGAACATCTGCACAATCTCCTCTGTGGGCATAGGGTTGAGATCTAGGGAGAAAAAGCGGTTTTGTTAAACACCCAGACCTGCAGCCCTACAATGGAAGGTCCCTAGATAAAGGTCCTGGCTGCCCATTCACTCCCGCAAAGCTACGCCAGGAGCCTCACTCCCATCGCACAGATCACTAGCAGCTGGCATCCCTAACAGCTGGAGACCTGTATTTGCAGGCTGTCCTTTGGCCCTGGCCAAGGACTAAGGGTGAACCTGCAAAATCCAGGACTCAGCAAGCAAAGGATGATGGAAGATGCAGATCAGACCAGATGACTCAACCTTGCTACCCACCAGGCCGTACGAAGGGAGCTCAGCCTGCGGAACAAGTCCTCGCACACTGACGCAGAGGACGGAAGAGCTCCTGCTGTTCCCCACACCTTCACCAACAAGGGGTGGACAGGCTGAGCTCCCTTGCCTCTCTCGTTGCTCCTCCCAGAGTAGGACTGAGGCAGAGAATTGCCCTGCTGCCGTGTCACAGACATGCAGGTTTTAATGCAGACCGCAACTGCTCGTAGCAGGGGCTGGCAGATGGCCGCCCCACACCATGCATTCTGCTGCAGCCCATCACACACGCACACAGAGCCAGGAAGAGCTGCACCTTCTGGAGAAGAAAAGGATGAAGCTCTGCACATTTGCCCTGATACACAGCAGTGGCCCCCCCATCTGGAGGGCTGTCCATATGACCCCATCCTGCTTAGCACTGTGCTCACCCACAAAAAGCCTGGGTGTTTTTCTGCCCTCTAATGCACAACAGGGCTGGTGCACCAGGAAGCCCCTGAGATACATGTTTTTTGTAAAACAGGAGTGGGGACTCAGGAACCCCTCCTTACCCTCGTGGAACGTGAGCTCTAAGAAGCACTCACATCCTTTCCCAAGGCTTCCCAAGCAATGAAAGATGGTAACTCCCTTCGTTTTAAAGCAGAAATGGCAAAACCCCCTGCTTTCACCAGCCACAGGAGGCCTTCAGAACTGCACGCAGTCTCTGAGACAACATATCAAGCCATAAACCAGTTGGCCCAAAAAAAACCTAACAGGAGTTAACAGAGTTGGTGCTGGGCTCAGTAATCTCTTGTAAATCACCAATGTGGCTTTTTTTTAAAAAATCCCCCCAGCCACCATTGGGAAAAAGGGATGGGCAGGTGACTAATCAAGGGGCACTGCACGCTGGGACCTGTAGTACCTCCAAACTGTACCCACTGCATGGAGGGCAGCAGCTAGCCACGGGCTCACTTCTTCCCCTCTAGCTACGAGCAGGTATTGTACACGTTCAGTGAACCCTTCTTTCTGCTGCTAAGACACTGGAGTTCAAGAGTGAGGGATGTGTGTTTACTCGCCTTTCAGCTGAGATGCTCCAGATTTTCACACAGCATGCAACCTATAAAGGGGGGGATGAACAGTCCCAGGCGCATTTTGGACTTGCCACCGTGAGCAGTAAATTAAGAGGAAACGAAGCTTGAAAGCAAGACAGGGCAGCCCTGAACAATGCGCGTGCCGTGGTCACTAACACACTTAGAAGTACCTCTCCCGGCAAGGCTGAGATTTGCCTTCCTAATACTGTGCTGCCTCTCTTGATGGTTAAAAAGGCCCAAACAAGAGAGAAACAAAGGCTCTTTTACAACATTTTTCTACTGGGAGGAAAAAGAAAAAAAACTGTGCATCTTGTTCTGGCTTTTACCCTCTCTCTTTTTTTTTTTTTTAAACACATAAAATATTTTAAAAACCATTCACATACTGTTATTCAAGAAACTGGCTGTATTACTAGGGGAAAAAATAGCCCATCTCGAGAACAAAGGCTAGCTCTGTGTGTCTCTTTCTCTCTCGCGTGCCCCCTTTACTCACCTACTCCGAGTTCCATCAGCATCTGCTCCAGGGCTTTAATCTTCTTCTGTCCCACAGAGCTTGGCAGTTTCATCTGAAACACAAAGGTAACAGAGCCACACAGCTCAGAGATAGCCCTCACTCACAGCCGTCTAGTTCAAAAGGCAAGAGAGCTTTTCTTTTTATAGTGCAGGGGGAACAAAAAAAGAAAGGGAGAGAAAGGAAAATCAAGTGGTAAGAGAGGGAGACAGGGGCTGAAAGTTTTCAGACTAGGTCCGAGGGCAGGTATTGAAAAGCCCGGTCGTGAGGGCTTTTATTTTCTCTCTCGTGTGTGTGCAAGACACGCTGTTTTACAGTTTCCATGTGTCACTGAATTAACAACAAAAGTTCTTCTTGGCTTCAAACCCTCTCCCGCGGTGCCCAGCCCATCAAAGGGCTCATTTACACAGCGGCTAATGTGCAATGCTGCCCTACTTTATTCGCTTTAGCCGGCCTGATTAGACTCATGCGCTAACAGACTCACTTCTCCTTTTACCTGCTGAGCCCCAGACCTGTGGGATTCATTTACAGAGCAGGCTTTATAACAAAGGGGAGAGACAGAGAGAGCACAGTTACTTGACTGGCGGAAGTGTGAACACACATTTACATCGGAGCTAAGGGGCTAGGTGAGAGAGGAAGCATCAGATGTGAGCTATGAAAGGGAACCGGAGCTGGCCAGGAGAGGAAGAATGCATACACTTAGCAGGGTCCTTCCTCTGCATTCATTTGGGCTCTAGCAGGAGTGCTGGCTGCTCAGACCAAGCATTTATTAGATTACGAGCAGCGCAAACGCAGCTGGCACAATATGGCAGGGAGAACAGGCTTCCAGGCCCTGCAGATATACACAGGAACGAATGAAAGCACTTTCCTTCCTCAGCAGTGCCAGAAGACAACCCAGGAAAGCAATGATTCTCAACACCGCCGTGTCAAACACCTTACTGCACAGTCGTGGGCTGCGCCTCCATACCCAGCCCTGGGAAGGTGAGCTCACACCACCATGGGATCACCATCACCAACCCAAGCTGCCCAGCAGACTATTTGAATAGCTGAGAGGTGAGAGCATCCTGCAGCCATCCTGCACACCACTTCCTGACCAGGAGACCTTGGCCAAACCTTGGCCAAACCAACCATGAGACTGCAACGCTGGGCTGGCAATGACCTGAAGGAAGAGCCATTCTTCGCTCCACCTTAAAACTGGCCTCTGAGGTGAGCCCACCAAAGGCTCTCATGGTCACCTTACTTCCCATAAGCCACAGGCTGAAGTTCCCCAAAACAGACAGCCCAATCTAAGTCCCCCAAATTAGGCCCATCTTTTCCACAGCATTCATTGCCTCAACACCAAAATGACAAGAAGAGTCACTACCTGGAACTTCTTAATTTCTTTAAAGGCAGAAGTACTGCGTGCACATATGCAGACAGTGAAAGCACTGGGACAGGAGACAATTCTGTTTATTTGGTGGGTGCTATGCTGCAGCTAGGAGCAGGTGGCCAAGGAAGGAAAGGTCACCTAGCACAGCTTAGCAGGAGACAGAACAGTTAGCCTGGAGCATTGCGAAGACATTCGTGAGAGCAAAAGGCCCTGGTCCTGAGAACTGTTCTGCCCCACGAGAGGTTGTGGAGGCCCCAGCCCTGGCAGTGTTCAAGGCCAGGTTGGATGGGACTTTGGGCAACCTGGTCTAGTGTAGGGTGTCCCTGCCCATGGCAGGGGGGTTGGAACTAGATGATCCTTATGGTCCCTTCCAACCCAAACCATTCTATGATTCTAATAAAGGACACAAAACAGGAAAGGCTCATGCTTGGCTAGGCGGACAGACAGGAAGAGCACAAGCTTTTCTCCTGGGAGGCTTCCACTAGCTCAAGGAACTACTGGCAACACAAACAACTAACCTGGCAAAGCCTTCAACTGTAACGCTGTGCGTGTCCTGCTGACATCCCACAGGAGTCTGGTCAATGAATACCGAGACAAGGTCTTCACTGACGCTCCCGAAGATGAGAGGATGGAGCACAGAAAGGCAGGACAAATTAATTTAACTTCAAGGAAAGGAACACTAGAGATGCTCAGGAGTAGGCTGTGAGTTTAGTTTAAAAACACATCAATTACGCTTCCCTTTAATTCAGGCAGGAGGATCTGGCCTACAAACAGGAAGGCTTCATTGGTTTCTCAAAGCAAGAGTATATTTTAATTTTACCATCATTAAGAAAATGTTATGATTTATGTGGCTGCTGTCGGACTAATATCTTTAGAATTTAGCTGGCTAAGCCAATTCATCTCTAAGACTGATGAAGGCTGATTGCTCTCTATGCAAAATGTATTAAAACTAAATGAGCAGTCTATTACTCAAATGCTGCTGATAATCTGTTAGCCAGGGTCCGTTAGCTGGGCTGCCCTGTTGCAGGAGAGAAGCCTTCATGCCCTGTACAGCTCTGATAAGCCCAAGCTTACTTCAGCAAGCCTTCTTTGTTTTGGTCTTTTAAGTAGATACACCAGCGGTGTATCGCCTGTCCTCAATCCTGAGAGATAAGGCAATCCGCAGGGACCACAGGTCCCAGCCTGCGGCGCTCTGGCTCCAGATGTGTGCACTGGGATACGTGGTTTCTGCAGGCCCTATCTCTGTGCTAATGAAAACAACACTCAGGGCAACTCGTTGCTTACACCACAGCTCCCGGGGTGTTCTTGGTGTTGTCGAGTCTTCTGCAGAGGCTGAGAAAAAATTATGTTCCTCTGAGAACTCCAGTGAGCAACCACAGCTTCCGAGGTGAATGGCATTTGCCCTTTTCTTTCCTTCCTGAGACTAGACTACTATTGTTATTTATTATCTTTAAAGTCCCCATATAATAATAATACCTGGGAAACGGATTGCTCCAGTCAGAAAACTGATTAGCCAGGATTTTTGAGGCTACTATATTTTGGATGCTCTTCTCCTCTGACAGCCTCTCCCTACAGCCCTCTTTGCAACACCAGCCTGCGCTTATAATTACACCAACGTCACTTTTGATTTAAGGACTGCAATCCTTTGTCCTTGCTATAAACAACCTGCATTAAACACATGAACTGCATGTACCAAGAGAAAAATAAATAAAGAGCTACAGAAAATTGTGTGAATCAACACCAGGAAGCCACAGTACCAGAGCTTAGGATGCAGAGAAGAGCCTCGCCTGCTCCTGGCATACAGAGCCGCCGCTGCCACGTACTTGGCCCAGGAGGCACAGAGTACGTCGGTACTAACCCGGCCCCCTCTCCCCTGAAGGAGGGCAGCATTGCTCCGAAATTGCAGCTTAAACAGATGAACAGAGCATCCACCCCACTTCCACGGCAGGGGCTGGGAGACTGGGGGGGCTGCGAGCAGCACGATTTCTATAGAGGGTCTCACCACACAGTTCCCTTAAGGTTCTGAATGATACAGGACTTCTATTTAACGTTCGAGACATTCCGCCAACAAAACCTTGCTAATTCACACTAATGACTAGGAGACCTACTGCAAATTAATTGCTAATTGGCAAAATTCATTAAATGAACAAACATGATAAGAAATAACTGAAGATAAAGCCTCCCCAAACAGACTGGGTTCATTTATTTTTGCGTGCCATTCAGTTTTCATGATTTATGCTAATACTTTTAAGCATCGTTGCAAATGTATTTGAGTATATTTTGGAAGAGTAATGAAGTCTAAGCAATAGCAGAGCTTGCAACACAGTTCCCTGTTATGTTTTACAGCATCACCACCTGGCAGGTAGCGATTGCCTTGGGGATCTGCACTAGGAATGGGAGAGGTCTGCAGGATCTACTAGGTCCCACGTGTGGTCATTATGTCCTGCTCTCAATTTATCGCTTTCTTCAGAAACACTCCATTTCTGCTGCTCACAACTTAAAAAAAAAAAACAAAACCAAACACCCCGCTTCCATGCTGAAACCTTTTGTTTGGTCTCTCACCAAATTACAAGGTTTTTCAAATTAATCATTGGTTATTTGGATATTTCACATCTACACTCCCTGATGCTGCACTTCATTATAATTCAATTTTGAGACAACCTTTTGCTTAAACTCACCCTTCCCCAACCCTAAACAATATGACTGTCCTAAAATCGTTAATCCTAAAAACTCCACAAATCTGACCTGTGTCTGTACAGTTATAAAGTGGTTTTATGCACCGGCACTGGTATTGTTGCTCAGCATTATAATACATCTCACTGACATTGAAAACCACCTTCTTCGTGGATTTCAGCAGCAAGAAAACTTTCTCATTAGGCGCTCTCTTCATGGATATCTTTAGAGTACTGAACTGCTTAGCGGATTTCCGGGAAGGAGTGCTAAAGTTTCAGATGAATAATGTTTTTTTGCATTTTCTGACTTAAGATGGGTAAAGAAGGTCAACCTTTCCCCGGCTGCACGGCTCAACACTGCAGGAGTGCAGAGCTTCCACTTGTGCATGGTTTTAAGACTCAAGGAAGGAAAGAACCATATTAAGTACTTTAGCCTTAGAGCTCTGGAAAAAACCCAACAGAGAAATTCAGCTTCAGATATTAACGTGCACATTTGTGGAAATTTGAAGTGCTTAACTGCTCAGAACTAAAGTGTTACAATGAAAGGTGGATGGGTAACTGCAATGAATATGTGCAAAAGTTAGAAAAGTTTGAAATTGCACAGGTTTTCTCTGCCTCAACGAACATACACGCTTCCCCCTGTCCCAGTTTACAGCCATAGACCCCGTGTCTTACACCAGTGCCTGCTGATCTGCCAGGCTAAGATTTAAGACAGATAAAGAGTCATACTGCTGTACCATCTCTACCATGCTATGTAACACATTAAACACACTGCAGTCACTTTGGGATGGCATGTAATCATCAACTTGCTCCATCAGTAAGGCTTAATGCTAAATAAACCAATCTTAAGAAAACATTTCTATACTAAACTTCTGTAAATGGTTGTTTCAGGCTTTTTTTGGACTGAAGTTAGACATACCCCTCAAATTCCCAAATCAATTGTGCAAAAATATAAATTCCATACTTGAATTCTCCTAGTAAATTAACAGTTTTATTAGTTAGTGGAATATACCTAGTGAAAGCTTTGTCAAGGATGAGGGAGGACAACAGATCTGGGAGAAGCACAGCACACTGCAAAGCAGCACCTCACTGATCCTACAAACATTAATGCCTCGTTATGCATCTTGGCATTGATTCAAGGGGTAAAGCTAAGAGATACTGCCTAAAGAAACCAAAGGTCCTGGAGCATCAGCACAATGGGTTTTTCACAAGTTCAAGCAACAAGGTCTTCAAAGTTTTTATACTCTCCCACCGTTTCCCCCACTGCTAGGAGGGAGCTATAGATTGCTTTGACCCTGCACAAGTGGCCTAAATGAGCAGGACTTGGAACCTACATGAATGATGGCTGATAACCTGGAGAGTCAGCTTTCACCCAGTTTGACATATAGGCTGTGACAAAAAAACAAGACACCTGAGAAGACAAGAACTCACACCTTGCCAAGACTGCCTGCGATCTAGAAGATGGTCACCTTCTGGCAAGCAAAGTGTTCAATCCTGAGTTTCCTGGCCCTTAAATACATTTTTCTTTAATTATAGTGCAAGCCCACAAAACAAATGCAAAAGGACTACAGAAAGTGTTTATGTAGGGAAAAACTAGGAAAATACATGGTGCAGAAGAACGAACTGCTCAGGACATCTTTACTGGAGGGTGTTTTATGTTAGAAGCACATTACGAGTACATTATAATCACACACACACACACAGAATCACAAGGGTTGGAAGGGACCTCGAAAGATCATCTAGTCCAACCCCCCAATAATACTAGATCATCTAGTCCCCCCCCCCAATAATAATACTTTGCTTTAGGAGATCTGCAGATTCACAGACAGTCCTACCCCTGGCTCTCACTGCAGGTGAGGAAACCAAGCTGAGACCTGTAGGGGTGGCTGCAGGGATCAGAAACGGCTGCAGCCTCGGAGCTGCGTTTGGCCGAAACAAATCAAGAGCACGGAGGAGTGTGCTATGATCACAGGGAGGGCCCCACGATAGGCCACCAGAGGGGGAACTATGAAGACAACAGCACCATGTAAACTTCCAAATCAGACACAAACCCAAGAAACTGTAGCAAAAACATGCATCTACTTGTGAATGAACGTTGCCTCTCTCTTAAATAATTGAACCAAAACTACACTTAAATCCAAAACCAAATCCACAGTGACTAATTACACTCCAATCATTACACTGGTTACGCTAATGAAAAAGTAATATATATTGTGCTCTGCACAAGTTACATACAATCAGATTACCTGAGGAATGACACCTAAGACCGTGTCACTACAAGCACACACAGGTAAAAGCTTCTCAAATCAGTCCAGGACTTGCAGAAAAAGGTCCCCGAGGCCTCGTACTGCACAGACACTATTTGGTACCTGACGATTCAACAGATGCAGCAACAGAGAGTGTCCTTTCTAGAACTACAACTTATTTTAAAAGACCCTATTACTGTACCCAGAGTGCTCCTTTATACCTGAGAGGCTTTCGTCCAGATGCCCTCTCGCACCAGAAGAGCTCTGTGAAAAAGGTGATGGAGGCATTTCCTTTCAGCAATTTAACACTGACTGCCTTTCTGCTTAGCTGAGAGTGAGAACGGTGGAAGTGCTGGATTCACCTGCTCTGGCTCAGTCAAGATGTCGTATCCTTCAGTGTTCTCTTTAAAATGAATACTCCAGTATTTTAATCTTATTTCATTCTTTACAAGCAGGAGTTTGATTAGGAAATGCACCAGCACTCTCTTGGCCCTAATTAAAGGGTATGTTATACAACAAAAAGATGGCAATGCCACAACATGAGTTCAGTCTGGCCTGCATCATTTGTTCCTGTTTTATTCACAGAAATGAGACTACTACTTTCCACACCTCTGTCAGGGTCCCCATGGAAATGGTGGCCCACTCTCTTGCAGAGTGCAAAACGTACAACTTTGCTAATGAAAAACTGCTAGCAGAAGCAACAAGCACATCTCAGCTAACTAATCCATGGGATGTTTAGATCTGGAAACATAAACTTTCCTTCCTAATAAGGGTGCGCTGATCTCTATCAGACTGATGCCAGGATGCCTTGGAGTGCAATCAATACAAAGCAAATAAATTATTAATTGCTCCAAGTAATTAAATTTATCAAATCCCAATAAAAATAACTGATATTTTATGGAACTGCTTCCAAAGCTGAACCTCTGAAGGGACAGTATTGATCACAGGAGGACAGACAGATGTTTCACACGTTCACAGCCGATGAGGTCTGGGTTTGCATTAATGACAGGGAAGGAACAGAGCCAACAGCCTCCGACGCAGAGTAAACAGGCAGCGTGCTTGGCCATTTAATTGAGGGTCAGATCAAATATGGAGAATAAACACATCTAAACACATACATACAACCCCATCTTCCTCTAGAAGTATCATTCACCTTGGAGCTGTAGTAAGCATGCAGTCCACAGTCCAAGAAAAAAAAAAAAAAAAAGGAAGAACTCACACCATGCATTCCCCCCACAACTACAGCAAATTCTTACTCATTAATCAGTGCTAAAAAAAAATGCTCAGCAGGCTAGTAAATATTTAAAAGCTGGTGAGTGCGAATATTTAAATCAATGGGTACTAGAGCTGTACTTGTATTTTTCCTTCCTCTACTTCTTTCTTAATTGGTCCAACTGGCAAATTGTCTACAAGATCCCAGTTAGCAGATGGAGTCAAGCTGCTGGCTGGAAGCCTTTTCTGAAGGGAGGTGGCCGGCTCTGAATGACTGAACTGGAGCATCCCTTAGTCGTTTCTGCGGACTGAGATCTCTACAAACTCCTTTTTGTCCTGGAGTTTTGTTTTGTTACCAGATGAGACATCACTCAATCGATTCTCTTCCAGTTCCTTTGTTTCCAGACCCGTGACAACAGAGCAAGGACACAGACTTATACCTCAACACACAGGGGTAAGGACAAACACCCACCCTTTTCCATCCATCACCTTCCTTCTTAAAAGCACCACTACCGCAATTCAACAGCATTAACGAAATCATAACTTACAATTTGCAGATAAGGCTGAGAGAGAAGATGAGAAACTTGCACTTAAACATCTCACTGAAGAGATGTTAAGTATGCCAAAGTCAAGTGCTCTGAATACAGTAAAGTCAAAGGCAAAGGTTAAACTTAAAAGAAAGCCGACCATAACGTGGTACAGAAACAGTGCAGTGAATTCAAAACAAACTCAGCTCTGTCCTACAGAAGCAACATGGTGCCTAGATCACAAACGTGCAGTTATTGTGGGTTTGCCTGAGTCCTGGAAAAGATTTAAGTTCATCAGCTCCCATTTTCCTTTCCTTTCCTTCAGGCAGGTCCTCAGTAAAGCTTTCCTTCCTCGTAGCTCCCTGCTTTCCCTTCAGTCCTTTCCTCTGCTTTCCCTGTACAAATTCCATACCCATCTCTCGTTTCCTCTGGCTCTTTGGCTGGCTGTCCTCCCAGCTGAGCAGACCTGGTATAACAGGAAGTTTTCTAGACGTAACACTTTGGATTAGTAATACATTCTGGTGTTACTTTCATAACCCTGTTTTACTAACACCAAAAGCAAAAGTCTAAAATCCTTTTTCAAGAAACTCATGAAAGGCTTACCCTCTTCCAAAACATCTGCTACTGCCTCCTCTTCTCAGTGGCACCAAGGCAATACACTGCCTTGAATTAAGAGGAAGCTTTTCATAATGCCCAGCTTTCTACTGCCTCAGAAAAACTTGCAGTCTGTGCTGTCAGGAGGCAGAGGGGAAATCCCATGCAGAGCAAGGGCACAGGGGCTGTGGCCTTCTTTGCCTGTGGCCACAGCCCATGGAGAACAATGGGAGACTGAAGCCACTGTGATAGAAGGCAACTTGTCGAACTCACTGAGAAGATTACTCTTCAGCGTCTGCTGAAGGAGAAACTTTCAGTTATGAAGAATAATGGCCGTAAGTGACCATTAATCCTAGGGGAGAAAAAGTCTTCAAATTCAGTCTGTGCATAAGATTTTGTAAGCTTTAACGACAGGGAATTTGAAAAGCCAGAGCTATTGTCATAAAAACTACTGGGAACAAATTAAGGTGAATACAGATTGCTAACTTTTTCTTCAAGGACTCATTTCTATAAATTAATTTTAACTCAAGTTTTCAGACTAATTGTAAATCCTGAGGGAAAGAAAAAAAAAATATCCCTAATCAAAGCCTAAGTGCTATTATCCTGGTGATGATATGGTACATTTTTCACACGTGACAGAGGTTGAGACCCTGATCTCAGTGCAAAAATCCAACTTTCCCTAAGTATGAAGGCATAAAGAGCAGTAGCAAAGTACAAAATAGAAGAGGACAATAGAAGCTTTTAGGTGAGGAACCCTTTAGGTCCTCAGGCAAAAGAACTTACTGCAGGATGTCACAAGCCTTCACAAATCATTTTCCAGTGTGCTCAGGTCACTGTAACATGTTACACTGAATGTTGCCAGCGTCCAAGTTTCCAGCACAACATGCCAATTCTTCCCTTACTCCTCATGGGCTCCCACCCTTCTAAATTCCACACCACTGGCATATTGCAGGTTTGCCATATAAATTCCACAAGCAAAATAATTTGGGTTAGCATGGACTGTCAACCCCGCACCACTTAGCACTCCAGCATCTCTCATCAGTTCAAAAGGCCCGTACTGACCTCATGTAATTAATGCTCCCCAACACCCACCCATGCATGAAGCAAGTGAGTCTACTAGCTCCCACTTTAAAAACAGGGAAGACTTGAATAAAGAAGTCAGGTGACTGACTAAAAACCACAAATTAATTCATTTTGCTGGGTTGCAGGCAGGCTTCACATTTCCAAGCAACAAAGTGGTGTTTTTTCACCTAGATCAGTGATTTGCAATCTTTTTCAATTTGCAAACCACTGGTACTTCTAATAACAACATTTATCTCCTTAAAAATTTCAGGCAGAGCATAGAAAGTTGCTCAAGGTCATCCCAGGAGCATGGACACTGCAGGCTGAAAGTTGCTGAACCAGACCACCACGCCTCAGCTTATCACTGCATTTTGTGAGCGTTAAAGAGAACAGTGAGCAGCATGTAGCACCCATTTTCACAAAGGCTGTGATTTGAATTGCCTGTTTGGCACATGAAAAGGCTGCTGGCTTTGCCAGATGGTTCCATCACTGACAGGTTATTGCTCAGCTTCTCTTCAGGGTGAGTAAAAAAAAAAAAAAAAAAATCAACCATCACTTATTAGTTTTCAAAATCCAAATCAATCTCCATAAATTACTCTATTTATCTTAGTGCCGGAGAACACATCTGCCACATCTCCATAAATCTCAACACATGGCACTGCAGTCTTGCCTGTCACTTGCTGAGATTTGACTTCCTCAATGCTGCAGACCCTCACTCAAACAGGTAGCCTGCAGATGGTGGCACTCGTACATGAAAGGCGTCCCCCAGCAGTGACCTTGCCCAGGCACGTTGCCTCTAATGTGCACATGCACCCGTACGTTGAAGCAGCATGATCTCAAACACATTTCTATTAACAGCCCTAGGGGGTTCCCAGCAAGATCTGAAACTATTCTGACATCAAAAAACCATCCCATAAAACAGTCTTTAAAAGTGGCCTAGAAAATTACTATGCCAAGGGAGGGTGCCAGGCAAGGAACCTACTTCTCCATTTTTGCTACAATACAGCAACTAAGGATTATTTTATTTGGCTAGTGGGAAAAAAGAAAAAAAAAAAAGCAGCACTTGTACTGGACAAACAGGATTTTGCTATCAAAACTCCTCTGAAAACATTCAGTCAGCCAGGCAGGTTTAACTTACTCGGTATCCCAAAACCTATCGCTAAGAGACAGGCGTCAAGCCTTGCCGATAAAACAGCAAGAAAGTTCTTTTCTCAGGGATATGTGTGCAACAGAATGAACAAAGGGACTTTTCCCAAAAATATTTTCTGAAGATAACAGAAATAGGAAGGCTAAAAATTGTATGCATTTATGTGTGTCTCTTTTTTTCCGAGTCACAACCTGAGCATTGGTTCTTAAAAAAAGCTCTCCCCTGCTAACACACGTGCTCTATGAGGCCTATAGATTTGGCTGCGGGCTCTGTTTGGACTAGGCAGCTCCATTTGGGTCTGTCACGTGTGTCTAACAGCAGAGCAGGCACACACCAGTAACAAACTCCAGCAAGTTCAGGTACCCTTGCAAGGCGATGAGCTGGCTCTCACAGAGCCAGCATTCCAGGATTCTGAGTCTCCACATTTATGGAATTCCTTTCTTATTTTAGAGGCAAGAACTCGACTTTCTTTAGCTATAAAAGGAGAACAGATGAGGAGACAGACAGGCAGACTGAAAGACATTAACAGAAGTCCCAAGGGACCAGGACAACAGCCTACCCTCTGGCTTCGCAGCGTGACACCTGCAGATTTGAAGTCAGGAAACTTGATGCCAGCAGTCTCAGGAACGGCCTGAAAGAGATCGAAACAGGATGTGTTGATGGAGGAAACACAAGATTTCATATAGAGACTATCTGGAGGGGAAACACTGTTTCCTATGACAGAGAACCACCTGCCACGGCCACATGTCAGAGCTGAGGCAAGAGGAAAATCCCAAGCCATGGGATTCAGTGGGAAAATCTCAAGCAATTCATTGAGAAAAATGCTGCAGCTCGAGGTGTCACTGGGGATTCCAGCATTTTTGGTTGGTTGGTTTAAATTCACCGCTCTACACAGAGCCTTACACCCATCCACACAAGCACAAACCCTAACCCTAAATGGTATCCTTAGACGAACATTTGCACATTTGCACAATATCATCCTTATCAAACTTAGGTCCATTCCTCTGATCAAAACAGCCCTGGACTTCCCTAAATCTTGGCTTCTGACTGCAAGCCCTCTAAGGAATGAGCTGAGAAACCTCTGATCTGTACAGACATGAGCCCGCTAAGGACTGCACCCCTCCGGGAAAGCTGCTGTTTATACACGTTTTGCCGTTTGTCCACTAGTTAAGACAGTTTTCCTTCTTCCCCACTTCACGATTAAGGATAGCAATAGAAGTTGGCAAACTTCTAATGCTGCTGCTGCTAGACAGCATAGCATTTAGTTGCATTTCAACAAAATGGAAAAAGAATAAATGTAATCCCTTAAAAATCTGAGCTGCCAAGCAAAGCACAAGATGAGCAAACTTTTAAATTATTAAACCAGGCTATCTGCAGGGTCCTGTGCATGGAATGGTGTGGGGTCCCCTGAGTGGGTCAGCAGTACTCACGGTTCAATCTAAGAATAGCCACAACCTCTGCAAAACGCATGCTCAATCATGCTTTTCCAAAAGGAAGAGTCACCTCAAACCTCCTGATTCCTTTGGAGCCAGTGTTCGCCTTGCTGCTCCCACACTTCTCTGCAGAGGCTCTGCAGCTTGCTCTTTGTTCATTCCAGACAGGGCTGAGAGAACCCCGGGCTGCCCCAAGATCCTAAGAGATGCTGAAGGACAGCAACTCAATTCCTCGAGTTCCCTGCCAATGACTCTCCCATCTCTTATCAGCTATCTCTGTGTCTTGGTCTTGAGGTGGCACCTTGCAAACCGCTCTGCACGGCCAGGCATTAAGGTTTTTTTTTTGGTTATCTGCGGTCAATCCACTGAACAGAGGCCCCAGGAAGAGATTTCTAAACAGGACCATGATAGAAAAAGTATTCTCTAACTACCAACAGGGCTCATGAACTTGCAGAGATCGCTTTGATCTTTGGTGGGATGTAGCCTCCCTGCTCGCGTTACTAGACACAAAGAATGCTGCAATCAAAAAACAAATCCTCTCTGCTTCCTTTGGATGAAGGCTGGCTTTCAGGCTCCCCAAACTCTGCCCCCCGGCCTGTTGCTGAACACCCTGACACAAGCAGGGAGGATAATTCAGCATCGTTGGCTTAGCCGAGACAACTCTGACTGCACTCAGCGCATAAGCAATTAAATGGGTTCTTTTGCCTTGCGTGCCTGTACATGCTGTAAACGCTTCAACCTCAATTGACTCTTTGGTAAATGATTTTCCTTTGTTGAAATGATGCTGATGCAGCTCCCGATTCAAATTCTTAGTTAAAATGCAATTTTTTTCTTAACATTTCCCGGCTATAGTTGGTAATTGACTCCTAATGGACTCCGTCATGGTTGAAATGATGCTAGTGCAACAACAGAAACTGCTGCTCTGCCCACCCTGGTGTGCCTGTTCACTACACGTCTGCAGACAGGCACCAGCCAACAGGCAATATTTAGGGCTGGACTCCCTCACCTCAGCATCCTCAGCATCCTTCCAGTCCCATTCTCCATCAACACCCTTTTTTCATTCCCACCAAGGACGAGCTGATTTCTTTAGAGGGAGATATGCCAGCCATGGCTGAGCTTTACCAGATCAACCCTCAAGAGAATTCAACGTACAAGGTGCCCAGTGATGACATATTAATTACACAGAGGGACAGGGGGCAATCAAAACAGTGTTTTGAGGAAGAGGTGACTATTAGACACATTTCACCAAGGAATAACTGTCTAGCATGCACTGCTTCTCTCTCTCCCCGCACACACCCTTCTGGAGGACAATGACACAAGTGGTCTCTGTTCACAAGGTGGAAGGACAGGAATTCCCAGGGACGCACTGGAAACATCTGACATTTTGTAACAACCCTTTCCTATTGCGGGTGCTGAATTTAGTTCAGTCCATGCTGTCCTCTTGAGGTAACATCAAATGTGAATTGAAATCTGTGCTTTGGGCTCCTTAGACTTCAGCTCAGCTGAGAAATTTCCATGAGAAATAAGAAGCAACAGCTCCCAGATTACAAGAGTCCCCCAGCAGGGTTGCTCTGATCAAAACTGAGGATCAGCACATGGGCATGTACTGAGCCTGGGGACACGTTGCTGGGACCCTGGAGCAGGGAAGGAAAGGGAAACCTGGACTAGAAAAAGAAGGCTAGTGAAAGACAATGGGTTTGTGGGACAGCCCTACAGAGCAGGACAGAATACACTCGGGAGAAGCAGGGGGACAGATGCTTCTCCGTCTTGAGACATGAATGGTTGGACTCATTTCATCCCATTTCTCAGGGAGGGAAAGGGAAACAGGACTTAAACCAGCATTTTTCAAATGGGAGAGAGCAGAGAGCACACCAGAGGACTCTGACAATGGATGCCTTAAACCAATCTGCCTCCCAAAAGATGTAACTGAAAAAGCATCTGCCAGAAAGCAGGCAGCAGCTACTCCCCCCCAGAAGAGCTGAGGGCCTGATCCCAGCAGGACTGCTGAACGAAACAAGTTACCCAGTCAGAGCTCAAGCAGGGGAGGAAAAAAAGAAAAGAGAGAGAGAGAAATGTTTACAGGTTTCTCCGTTTCCTTCTTCTGTGGCAGCTTCTTCTTGGGGGCCTTGCGCTCGGCACGTCTCTGCTCAGTGGTGGTGTCAGCAGCTGTGATGAGCTTCTGCAGGTCTTGGGTTCTCTTTTCTCTCTCTTTCTTTCTGGTTTCGATTTTGCGGAGCTCCTGGATGAGGTATTCTTCTTCTGCCACCTGCAGACCAGAGCACGTAAAGGCAATCAGAGCAGCAGAGGAGGCCTAGCTAGCCAAGGGGGCCATCTACCGACAACAGCTCTGCTCTGGGCCAGCCTGGGAACGGCTTTAAGCTCCCCTGCCTAATATCTTGGCTTTGCAAGAGTACATTACGGCCCATAGCCTTACCCTGCATCCATGGCGATGCCAGTCTACAAACTGGCAGGTACGGTATCACAACATCCATGATGCACCCTTCAGCAGCATCCCTAAATGATTAATCCCACATCCAGACAAAAAGACCAAGAGCGCAGACAGAAGGGTAAAAAAACCCAAATATACTGTAGTTGAGAACACAGTGCTGTGAAAAGCTGGCTCCCCTCCGCAGACACAGCACGTAGAACCTAGAGCAGCTATGACTTGTATCAGCACACCTGTCAAAGTGGGTAGGACAAGCAGAGTCGTTACACGTATGAACTTGTCATTAGAGGGAACTACTAACAGGAAAGGATCCTCTCCCCCAGCTTTTGTTCCTTAACCTCTAAATGCTGGGACCATTACACAGCTTCATCAAAGAGGAGAACTAAACATGCAGATTTAGTCTTTGATGTTTTTTGGCAAGATTTTTACTCGAAAGGAAGTAATTCTCTCCCCATGGGACTCAGGAACTCATAAGGACATTGAGCTGAGAATTTGTTCTCTTCAGAGGACAAGTACAGTAAGTGTCACAGGGAAGGTGTCGGCAGTTACCAGAGACCATAACTCTGCTCACCTAGCCCTCTCTCCTGTGTAGTCAAATTTCTCAGCTACTGTCCTTCTGTATCGCTTAAAATGACATGAACTCAACAACAAAAGCAGTACTTAGGTGCTGTTCTTTTCTTGTCCAGTCTTTCTTTCTCTTTCCCACCCTCTTGCGTACTTCATCCACCTACTGATTCAACTTATCATAAATCTTTTGGAGCAGCGATGCTCTCTTCCCCAAGTTACCTGCTCTGGTGTCCTATTGTACAGCCTTTCCAGTTGTTCCTTCCTTCGCCTCTCGTGGCCAGCATCGAAGACTGGGATTTTCAGGTCTGTGCCTGGAGCTGCACGAATATTAGCCAGTTTGGCACAGATGTGATAATACCGTTCCTTCAGGTCCTCCACTGATCTTTTCTGTGGAAGACATCAGAGGAGGACAACATTATGGAAGAATCAAGCAAAACCTTATGCAGGACCGCTGGCCAAAGGATTTCAGAGAGGGTGTAAGACACATTGTCTGGGAGGAAGATCAGCAGGGAGCCTTGCCAGTGCCAGTGGAACCACTGGGACAGGGGAGTTTCTCAGTGAGCTGCATGAATTAACAGCCACAGGTTCACAGCCACTGCTTTAAAAACACCGACCAGAGGGTCCAACAATACAGCCAAGGGTTAAAGACAATACAGCAGTGAAGCCTTCCTAGATAAAAGGATGTAAGGATAGTCATCTCAAGAAGAGAAAACCTGCAAACAGGAAACTTTGACAAATGCACAGGCCTCCTCTGAGCTGCTCCAGACAATGGCCATTCAAGCCATAACCAAGACGGTATCAGCTGCAATAACTCATTGCCCACCGTTACGTGGAGTCTGAGCTGCGTTCCCTTACTGCAAACATCAAAGGTGTTTGGGCTGCCCAGCTAGGCAGACTCTTATCATTTCACTTTGCTACAGGCTCCCCATGTGAGCATTTCAGAGGGCAACAAAAAGCTCCAGCATTTGGAGCTGTTCTGTAGGAGTCGCATCATTCCCCTGTGTCACCAGGAGGCACAGAACCAGCAGTTACAGGAAATTTACGATCATGACACCAGGGTTGCACTTTCATATCACTGATGGTCCCTGTTTCACAGCAAAGATGACAGAAACCTGCACCAGGTCAGACCACAAATCAGGAGCAGCACCAGGAAAAAATTCCAATCCCCAGGGACCATTAGCAAATGCTTCTCCCAGGGGCTAGAGTGGAATCCAGGACACTTAGCCCGCTCAGCTAAACAAAGTCCCCAGCTGCCTTATCTTCAAGGAACAATGAGCTGTTCTCCTGGCAGAGGCAAACCTTCTAACTTTCTAATAAAACACAACAGGGAATGAGCACAAGTCACAGTGGATTTAATTACAAACAAAGCAAGCAGCAATGCCCTGTGCTGGAAATTCAATATTCCTTGCTGCCAATAATTCATTATTTTCCTCTAATTAAGTTGATATAAAGGGTAATTTGGTCTTTGCAGCACAGCAAGCCCTGCACTTACCGTAGCAGCAGGTTGCTAGCAGCACCTTGGCCCCTGGGACTCACCTTGAACTGCTGGTGATCATAACGGTCATGAATCACCACAAAGCGCAGATCAAAACGCCGAGCCAGGTCAAAGAGGTGGTCTGTCTCAGCTTTGGTCCACGCATCATCGTGGAGATACATCTGGTACTCCTGCTCTGAGTAGACGGGTACCTGCACTGTCTGTGCAGAGAAAAGAAAAACATGGTAGCTCTCTTGCAGCACTGCCCTCCTCGCTGCCAGCTGGCAAGGGCCCAGATACTCGAGCCAAGAACAAGAGCAGCGCATGGATGGGGGTGCTGCCAGGACCCTAAGCGACAGGTCCTGGTAGGAAACATGAGGAGCAGGCAGAGGATTTGATAAGGAGTGATATGTGATCTCAGGGTCACAAACATGACATTCTGGGGAGCCTACCAGGAACTACTGCCTGCGAGGCTGAAACCTATTTCAGGTGGCTGACACAGGCAGAGGTCAGCAATCCACATCCTGACAATAGGTTTCAAAATTATCAGGCTAACATGACAGTGAAACCAAGGTTCAGCCAGCCTCCCTGCATTCCTCCCACCAATACCTTGACATAAATTGCCCTGACAGTCATTTCCATTTGGGTTGTGACACGCTCACTTGTACAAGAAGAACGGGAAAGACAAGGAGTGGTAGTTCCTAAGCCTTTAGCACACCTTCTGCTTTGATACACAACCTACTTATTTCACATTCGGTGCAGGCAGTGCCACGAAGATCTGAAAGGCTGCGTGCTGTACAATTGAGGGCCATAAACTTGGCAGACAACTTTGCCTCTCCCTTCCTCATCCACCCCTGCTCCAGCAGAGCCACAAGGCCAAACGACAGTCCAACTCTCGAGAGTGTCCTAGGTGCCTAAAACGCCAAACCCACACCACTGTTCCCAGCCTGGAACTGCTCTGCAAGGGCCCTATCCCGAACAGATCCCACCACTCCTGCAGTGGAACTTTGCTCAGTCTGAGGACGTCCTGCCTCCACAAGAAAACATCGTGTGCATGCGAGCAGTGCACACATACTTCAACACTTCTATGCCTACCTGAGCCCTCCACCGCAACAGTCATCCTTGTGAACTCCATACAGCTTGGAGAGACATGTCTGAGCTTCCAAAGAACAGCCTCTTTATGTCTACTGCTCTTCTTCCATCACTTAGACACAGAAGCTTAAAGGTGAAGCACATCGCTTGGGGATGCACCGCACCTCAACCTTCAAGTACCACTTCCACCAGGAGAAAAGCCATCCTGCTAGACACCGTAAGGATGTCCTATGTACATTATGAAAAAAAATATTTTCTAGAGTAGCATACATACATGAAAAGAGTCAGCAAGGCCCTCTGCAGTGGATGGAAGAGAAGGTGGCAGATGCCTGATGAGAGAAGGGAATGGGACAAGAGCAAAGGGCAGTCCTCAAAACCTCAGCCCCACTCATGGCTGCTCAGGTGAGAACTGCTGCGAAGTGAGAAGGTGGGAACTCATGAAATGGAAAGTTTGAGCCAGCCATAGGATGACTAAAAGTTCAAGTGCAATATAGCCATGAAAATGACCCCCAGAGAGGGATTTCCAGCAGAAATTAGCAGGATTTCAGTTGCACAAGGCCACCTCAGCAGGGATGCCAACTACAGCTCCACTGACCCCTGTTCAGGAAAGATGAACTGAAATGGGAACAAGTACAATGGGGCGGGGAACTTGTCTTCCCACTGCAGATTAAAAGAGAAAGGAGCCTAGCAAAGGAAGTCTGAAAGGGAATCTGCCTGCAGGCTTAAGTATGCTAGGTGGAATGAATAGAATACCCACAGGAAGAAAAGAACAACTCAAATAAGGACAAAGAAATTGGCCTGCAAAGAAATCCCAATTTAACATGGAAAATTTAACCTGGAAATGAGAAATGGAATAGAGACAGTCTGGAACCATTTCTCAGGGAAGCACGGAGGCAGGAAAATCCAAGTGATTTAGTGATTTTTCAAAAGGAACTTAATCAGTTTGTGAAAAGAACCGGACTGTGCAGGACATGAAAGAGCCAAAAAAAAGAATTCAATGGCCCAGAAAACCCTCTCAGTCCTACATTTCACACTAGAAACTCACACAATGATGGGCATTAAATTAGCTGAAACTGCTCAGGAAAGAACCTGGAGCCATGAGACAGTTCTGTGAAAACATCAGCACAATGCCTAGTAGTGGTGAAAAGACAAACTGAATCGTAAAAATGAAAAGAAATACAGCCAATGTACAAGCCTGCCATGCTTCTGTAAGTGAAACGCTCACTCCTAGTCCACCCGTTTCAAAAGAAAGGATATTTGAAAACAACAAGGGTGAGACAGGGCGCAGAAGGGCAGATGTACGCCAAATTACGGAAAACACAGTACGCAGGAAGGACAATTTACTATGTCATGTAACACAAGATCTCAGAGGCACCAAATGAAACCCCAAGAGAGCAGTTTAAAACGAACAGAAGCAAGTACCTTTGCGCACCACACAGAATTAACCTGAAGAACTCATTACTCAGGATATTCACAAAGCAGCTTTCTGCCCTGAACGTGCAAGAATTATTAAACACAAACTCCAAGTTAAGAAATCTTTAAGACAAAGACCAGCAGAAGCTAGGATAAAATGCTCTATATTTGCCCCACTCTCATGCTCTTTCTCTAAGCCTTAGTACTAATGGTAGCTAGAAACAGAAGGTCAGCTGAGAGAGACCGTTACTCTGAAGCTGCTTCATATTCCTATTTCACACCCTGGATCAAGGCTCAGTGTGCACTGTGAAACCACACTGTTAAACCTAAGTTTACATTTGGATCTCACAGCGAAGAGGAGGGATTTGGTTTGGAGACTGGAAGCACAGAGAGAAGGCAAAGCAACCGAGCAGTGACGCAGGAACCGGGTTAAAGAGCTGGAGCGACCGATATACAGCAGACTGCACAGGAAAATGGGCTCAGGCCAAGGGGAGCAAGAGATTCGGACAGAGGTATCAAGTATGTGAGAAGGAACCCACAAGAAGAGTCTGAAAAAGTAAATAAAGTTCCTCTGACACAGCAAATATCTGGAAAATAGTATCATCAGTGCCCTCTACCCTCTCAACCACAGCTCCACAAGGGTAACGACTTGCTCCTAATATTATGTAATTGTGCACATGCAGATGGCAGAGGTCTGTACCACTAATCTAAAGGTTGCAGCCTTGCTGAAGGCTCTTCTCTCTGTCAATTCACGGTACATGATAAAGGTAAGGAAACGAGAATCATATAATTACAACACCCATGTGTGGCCCCCTCTGATAAACTCGGTTGAACTCAGCCAAAACTTGGCTACAGCAGTAGACTCTTCGAGACAATTAACACTCCCAAAGTTTCGCTCAGACAGCTAGGTAGGTGCCTTGACAGAACCATGCTTCAGACTTCCACCCTAGACATCAGAGAAGAGATACCACAGGAGGCTCTAACCAATGTTCCAGCAAGAGGAAAAGCATCAGTCAGAGCTTGAGCGTTCTAACATATAAGGTCAACCGACCACTTAACTCTGCAGGAAGTGAGGCTTTGTTAGAGCTGATGCTCTGTGGGTTACAAACTTTAAAAGTTGTATACAGTTACATGCAAGCAGAGCTTTTGTGCAATCACTTTAGCACGCACTTCCCCC
>VWZZ01005311.1:89596-106229 GCA_013399095.1 Psophia crepitans | reverse complement strand
GTTCCGGTGCCCCGCGCGGCGCGGGTCTGCCCCTCGCCGAGACCCCGGCCCGCGCAGCCGGGTCCTGCCCCACGGCCAGGGAAGGGGGCAGGGGTGCCGGTGCTCATCGGAAAGCTGGGGGTCCCTCCTGCCCGTCCCCACGACGTGAGAGGGGCAGCGGTGTGCTGACACCTTGCGCCACGCTGCGAGCGAGTCGGGGGGCTGTAGATCGCAGAGTCGGGAGCCCCCCGGCCCCCTGCCCCGAGTGGGGTGGGGGCAAGGGCCGTGTTCCCTGCTAGCGTGCGTGGGCGCAAGCGGAAGCGTGCTGGGGAGGTCTGGTGTGGGGGTCACACGTGGGGGCACGCCAGCCTATGGGCCAGGCACAGCGCTTGCCGTGGGGACACTGGGTGCGTTAGCGAGCAAAGATGCCATCACCATGGCTGCTTGTGCGAGCTGGGGAGCTGGGCCGGGGCGGCTGAGCCCCACTGCCCCGACACCACTTGCTTCATATAACGGCGCCCGTGAGGCCACGTCCCCCCGTGCCGGTGCTGTCTGTGAGGCAATCAGCAGTCCCCAAGCGCACCAGCTCCCATCTGGCCGTGCTCAGGGTGCGTGTGCGAGACGAGATAACTGCCCGGCAGACCCTGCCGGGGGGGCTGGCACCCTGCCTGCATCGCCTCATCTTGCCCCACAGCCCCTGAGGGACGTTTGCTTGTCCTGCCTGGGGACCAGCACCACGGCCAAGCCTCCAACCGCTCTGCCACAGAGGGCACAGGCTGGCTGGCTGACCTGCCCACCCCACAGAGCCCCTGTCTGCCCGAGGGCTTCCCACGGCACAGGACGTGAGGGGACTGAGATGTCCCATCTGGCAGGAGACACCCAGGTAACCCGCTTCATGTTGGTGAGCCAGGACGTGGCATGGAGACCCAGGGAGCTGGGCAGGCCTCCTCAGGGGCTCTCTGCCACCCTGTCCGGCTCGTAGTGAGACCTTTGCTTGGCCCTCGTCCAGCCAGTACCAGGAATGGCCCTGCTACTGTTGTGCTTGTCAAGAACCAATTGCCCTTATCTCCTAGAGCCTGTCTCCCTGCTTTCTGGGGCTTTCCATCTCCAGATACCTTTCTAAGAACTGGGGCTGCTGCCTGCGCTATTCAGAAGCAAGGAGTTAATTTAAAAAAAAAAACAAATATAAACACTAAAGGTGAGGTGCGCGCACACACACGCACACGCTGCCTCTGGATCCAAAGCTACTCTACCAGTTGCTTTCATCATCACGCTCTAATTATAAGGGTGGAGCATTGCAATAAATTATTTCAGTAATCCAGTGGAACAACAACGATTCAAATCTTCCCCCTTTTACCAAGAATCCCTGCCCTGGTTTCCAGAGCACACGCTGGGTCGCTGCCTGGGCCCCGTGTGCCCGGCTGCTGGCGAGGGAGCAGGTTTGTTAATGTCACCTGGCGGGTTGAAACGCACAGGCTTCAAAGTCCTTCCCTGGAAAAAGTCACCTCCGAAGTGGCAAAGGCAAGAAGTGTGTGGGCATCACCCAAGAACCCTTCTAACCTGGCCCCCAGAGTAGCTTATTTAAGCCACCAGCTAATCCCATTATTTGTTTCTTGGCCAAATAATAATTAATAGCAAGGCAGTTCCTGCCCCAAACTTTTATAGATAAGTGAGAGCAGATGCCACAGGAGACAAGCGCTAATTCCATTTGGTTTTCCCCTTTTCCAGGCAGTTTTGGCATCCGTACCTGTGCAACGCTGGCTTATTATGAGAGGCGTCACCAGCAGATCGGATTCATTTTTACAGCCAATATTTCTTGCAAATGTGGGATATTCCCCAGGAAACTCTTATTACTGCTGCTACGGTGGGAGGGCTGGCGGAGAGGGGAGCGGCACCGCGCCAGGCACCGCACCAACACAAGCGCTGCCAGCACTGACCGCACAGGGCGTGGGGGAGGGCGACACGGGAGGGATTTGCCTGCTGTGAGCCGTGGGGTGGGCATGGGGCGGGGAGGGGGGTGTCCCTGCCACCCCCTGGCCGCAGGATGGGCACCCTGCCCCGGCAGGAGCCTTCTCCAAGCCAAGGGAGGGTCGAGTGTGAGCAGCCGGTGCGCGCACAGCCCGCTGTTGACAGAAGCCCGTTTAGGAAACGTGGATTATCTCCCGCGCCACTATGCAGGCTGTAAAGTCGCTGGCATCCCAGGAGATCAAACGGCGGCACGGCAGGAAAGCAAACAGAGGGTGGGAAGGGCCACCCGCCTGGGTGATGGCCAAAGAGGAAAGGGTTAATAGTTATCCCTGCTCCCGTGCCATGTCCAGCGTGGTCTCCTCTCCACTGCTCAAAGCACCCGTGGGGCAGGCAGGAGCGCAATGCCCCGGTGACACTGCCAGAGATGGTGTTGGTGCCTGGATTGCCTGGCAGGACCCCAGGAGACCCAGGGGAGTCCCCTACCCCACAAAACACCCGGGACTGAAAAACACCAGTGCTGTGTCCTCCCCGCACTCAGTCAGTTGGAGCGGAGAGCCTGGAGCAAACCTGAGGACTGCCCTCCAGGGCACCTCTGGTGTCAGAGCCCCTCTAACCTCAGCCACAGCGTCGCAGCCCGGAGACCTTCTGCTTCGGTGGGAGGCAAAACCCAAGCCCCAAAAGCTCTGCGGGGGAACCCATGGGGAGGTGCTGTGGGGACCCACACAGCAGGACACCCCAGGTTGCTGTGACTCTCTGGGGTTACATCCCTGAGAGCAGAAAGCAGATCTGTCTGGGCTTTACTCTATGTCCTCCCCTTTGCACAGGGCTGGTCTGGGAGCCCCCAGACCTGCCTGCACCCCCCAAGCCCCCTTCCTCTCCTGAAAAAAAAAAAAGAGGAACCGAAAATGAAATTAAAGCATAATTCAATCCGGAGCGGGTCCAGTGTAAAGTCATCTGCTCTTATCGTGTGCTGGCAGGCTCTTCCCGCTCTGCAACAAACACAATGTTATCAGGGCACAGAGGGCAGATTCGTTTGCACCGGCCGAGCGAGCTGCTGTGTCCGCCCTGCCTGTCCCGGGCCCAGGGAGCACCGGTACGCACAGCCGATCACCGGGGCTGCCGGGGGCTCCGGGAGGCAGGCAGTGCCCTGGCAGCGCTGGCTGGGAGCTCAGCCCCAGGATGGGGTGCTCTGGCTGGGGTCACATCCAGGCTTCCCACACAGCTCTCTGGCTGGGGGAGTTGGGTCGGGTCCCCCCCGGTGAACGTCACCGTGGAGTAAATGCTGCGGAGGGACAGGGCTGCAAAGGGATGGGGCTCAGGAGTGATGTCTTTGCTTACAGGAACGTACATGGCCCCATCTCCCACGGGTGCTGCCCAGCTGCCCACCCACTGAGGCTGCCGAGCCGGCAGAGCTGGGCACCCTGACCCCCAGCACGATGGCATGGCGGCACCGTGGCACCCCCAGACCCCGCACACACTCCCAGCCCCACTGCGCCGCCTGGACCACATCCTGCTTTGATCTCTGCCTGCTGCCTGGCTGTGCCCTGGCGGCTGCAGGGCCAGCGCAGACCTCTCCGTCCTTCTTTATATACCCCTGTTATTTTTAACTCTGCCTACGCAAATCCCGAATCCGGAATGAGCAGCGGCCAGGGGCCAAGGGGAAATGGACATGGTGCAAATTTCCTGCCCTTTTTACCTCTCTTCCTCTATAACATACAGCAACGTTTTTCCTCCACTGCTTAACTTTCACTGGTACAGGAAAGCTGAAAGCACTGGGCTCTGCACAGAGCCACGGGGTCCAGCGCTGTGATGGATGAGTATCTCGGCGGTGCCAAGAGATGTCCCAACCCCTAACACATGCCACAGCCTCCATCAGCGCTGCGACGTGCTCGAGGCGTCCGGCCAGCCCTCGCAGCAGCAGCCTCACGTGCGAACGTGTGCGCTCACGTGCCAGGCCAGGGCTGCATCCTGCCTCCTGGCCCAGCAGCCCCCCCAGGATCTGGACCGCGGCTGTGGGAGCCATGTGCTTTGGCTACCACCTACAACAGCACTGGAGAAGACCTGTGCCACCCCAGCAGCTCCAGGGGTAAAAGGAGCTGGTTTATGGTTCCTTGTGAGCAACAGGGAAGGCTGGGAGGAATGCAGGATATTTTTACCAACATATCTGCTTTAATCTTAAAAAAAAATAGCCCGACATGCAATGCCAGCAGGTTGCACTGCAGTTTCTCAGTGGCCATCACGGTACGGCTGCAGACCACAGGGGATGTGTGTGTTAGGGCCCTTCTCTTGCGTGGGGATTGATATCGGCACATCACGTATGAGCAATTTGACTATAAAAGTTTCGAATAATCCAGGTAAAACTCCCCACCACCACTCTATTCCAAGCAGCCTCCATCCCTCCTGCCCAGCAATACTTTAAGGTATTCAGCATCCGGTGAACCCGCACTCACAGCGGGTAGGCAAAACCTCCCTTGCCCATGCAAGAGGCAGGGAAAGTGTGGGCGCTAAGCCCAGCACCAGTCAGCCCTGCTCCAAGCAGGTCCGCACCGTTTCGCAGCCCGGAGAGAGCCCGGCCGGCCCTGGAGGCTGGGCACCGGTGTGGCCGTGGTACGCTGGGCACTGCCGCCCTGGGGGGGCAACAGCTCCGATGGGAGCTGTGGTGCAGAGCTGAGCGAACGGACTGTGCCATGAGTCACCGGCACACTCGGGGACACGGCCGCGCTGTGAGGCAGTGGAGAACAGCCCAGGGGACAGCAGGACAAGCAGGGAGCTGGGGAGCCACTCCGCCCCGCATGGAAGCTGTTTTCCAGGACATCCGATTTTGCCATTCCCCCCACGCAGCTACCTGCCCTCAGCCACCTGCCGGTGTAAACCACACGCTGTAGAGCACTGCATGGAAAAGACACCCTGCCACCATCAGCACCCCTGGGACACGCGCTACACCAAGGACCCGCTCCAGCACGGAACACCAGCCCTGGCTCACAGCTGGCCACGTGTGGATGCTGCAATGCAGCTGCACACATGCAACCCACGAAAGCGCATCCTCCCACCCGCGACATGCGCGGCGGTGTCCAGTAGGAACAGTAGCCGCCCCACAACGGGAGCAAACCCTTTTGTGCTGCTATTACATAAAGCTGCTTCATTCTGCTCCAGGAAGTGGCATTTAATTACCCAGCCTCCCTGGTAGTAAATAGGTTTGCAACACATAACAAAAGGCGGCTGGATTAATTTGATTTTTTTTTCCCCAACCTTGCTCATGCGCTGCGCTGGTGACCTCATCCCCTGGGAATACTGGCTCCGAAATAGATTCGCTCCCTTGTTGGAAATAACCAAATGGGAATCCAAGCTGGCCAAGCCCAAGCCCAATTCCTCCCTTTGTTCTGTGGCTCTGGCACTGAAGGGGTTCAGAGCGGGGCGACAGGAACTTGCCTTCTCTTTAATTGACCTCTGATGATGAAACAATCAACTAAGCAATTTAGAAATGTGCATCCAGTGAGATCATCAGGAAAACTTCTCCGGGAAGGAGCCTGGGGAAAGGAAGGTGGTGGTAATCCACCTGCTCCAGCCGCCTTGGCAGGTCTTGCTGTGTGGCACGGCACGGCACAGCACGGCCACCCAGCACCCCTTGGGCCACATTTCTGCAGCTTTATGCCAGCAGCCACCTCTCCAGGGCCAACACCAGGGAAGGAGGCAGCAGGACCTGCCCCAGCCGGGTGAGCTGAGCAGTGACAGAGGGTAAATGACACTGCTTCCCACCCACCACGATGACAGCGCCACTGGCAGGGTCACAGTGTCACCAAGCCCACCCTGGATACCCCCAGGTCCCAAAGGCAGGGGTGTGACTGGAGCCACCTGCTCCCACAGGACACCCGTCCTCCTCATTTCCAGCCCCAGCCCATCCTTAGCTGCTGGGTGCCCATTTATCCCATACCAGCACCCAGCGGCAGCGCTGTCCATCTCCACCCCAGCCACCCCAGCCCCACTGCGAGCGCTGCCACCCTGATGGACACTTCTGGAACAGGACCTGCTATTCCAGGGCATTGCAGAGGGAAAACTCTCCCATCCCCACGAGGGCTGCCTCCCTGGGGATTTCCGTCTCTGGCACCCTTTCCCCTGCTTTTTGCAGCCTGGCGGGAGGGCAGCCACCCGGGAAGGGCTGGCACGGCTCCCTGGCCCCAGCTGTGCTGCCAGGGCTGCCCCGGCTTCCCCAGCCCGGGCGAGCGCAGGCTCCGGCTTGGCGTGCGGCAGGGGCTAATTTTGGCCCAAAGGGTTTCCCTTCAGCAGACTCTGCCGCCAGCGTGGTTTTGAAGACAATCTTAGTCGGAGTCTTCCTTCCTCAGCGGCCAGAGTCCCGGAGCCAGGCTGCTGTGTTTGTGTTGTGTGTGTGTGTGTGCACCTCCAAACCGCAACAAATATTTCATATTCATTTTCTTTCTTTCCCCCCCTTTTTTTTTTTCCCCCTCCGAGCTCTTGGCTGTGGTATTTAAATAGTAGGTGTGGTCCCTGCACTGCGTGCCAAAACCAACACCAGCTCCGGAGCAGATAACCCTGCGAGTAAACGCAGCAGCGAAACCACGCCGAGCTGCCAGGAGAGCCGCGCCAGGACGGGCAGCGTGGCCGGGTATGGCCACGGCACGGCCCCGCAGGCAGGCGGCAAGCGGGCGCAGCGGCCGTGTGGCTCCCCGGCCCCCCACACGCAGGCTCGGCCGGAGATGCCAGGGCGGAGGGAGGAGACGTGGAGGCAGTGTGTCCGTCTGCAGGGCCACGCACTCGCTGCTCGCTGCATGCAGCCAGGAGCTGTTTGGGATGGATCCAGATAGTCTTCGGTTGGTTTGGGTTTGGTTGGTTTTTACAAATCAAGACAAAGCATTTTGCATAATTGGCTATTTTCTGTGCTATACACAATCAAACAAACAATCTATTTTTCTCCAAAAATAGTCGAGTGTGAGCAAAGCAGGAGGAGAAGTGCCTCCAGTGTTTTACGAGCAGCTTGCAAAGAAACTTTCTTACTCCCTGATGTTCTTTTCATCCAATCTGAAAGCCCTGAAATACGGTGAACGTCATGTATTCAGCATGAGTCACCCGGAGAGAAGCGGCTGCTTCACCTACCCTGGCAGTGCTGGTGGTGCCGGCATGCACTGGGGACAGCGGGGACAGCAGGGACGGAGGGGACGTCTGGATGCTCTTGGTCCAAGGATGGATAGAGACAAATCCAGGCAGGCAGTAGAGGGATGAAGAACAATCGCTGCAGACCCAGCGCCCGAGTCCTGCCCCCCCTTTCGCTGGGGCTGCAGGCCATCTCTGGGGATAGAGATGGGTTGCCTTGGAGCACCCATCAAGCTTTGAAGCTCTGTGGCATGAGCATAATCCCCAGGAAGCTCACAAGTTCATCCGCAGGTGAATGTGCACACGCGTGTGCAGTTCTGGCAGAGCCTGTGCCTGACTGCGGATGTCCCCCAGGGCAGCACCCGCATCCGAAAACGTGGAGGAAGATCCTTACCACAGCTTCAATCCCCAAGCGTCCCGCAGGGCTGGCAGGGCAGCAGGTTCCTTGCAGGGTAGGCTTTTGCAAGGTTTTGCTCCCAAGGAGACCTGGTTGCCATCTGCAAGCAGTGGGAGAGCAGGGCAGTCCCCTGGGGGAGGGATTAGGGGGAAGCCTGTGCTTTCCCAGCCCCGGCGCGCACACCCTGCTCTCCTCCGCACTCTCTGGGTGGTCCTGATGGAGCAACCTCATTTTGCTCCTGCCCTAAGCCGGTGCCCTGCAGGGAGCAGGCCAAAGGGGTACTGCCATCCCACGAGTGTGTTCCCAAAGCAGAGACCACTGACCTGGGGTGGAGAGTCCCTGGGACTCCCAGCTCCTGGGAGTGATGCCAGGATATGGGGATGCTCCCCTCCACCTGCTCTGGGGCACCATGCTGCTGACGGAACCCAGCAGCTTGCCTGCAGGATGCCTGTCAAGAAGCGTCCTCTGGCCAGACAGTGCCCAGGGGTGGCTGCAGGCTGCTTGTCCCCAAGCTGGGCTGGTGCACAGCCATGGCCGGGCGTGCGGCAGGAGCAGCCAGCACACCCCTCCCTGCCTCCCGGCCCCGCAGCGGCTGCAACACCGGAGCAGAGCTGGCCAGGCATGCAGCGCTTTGCCAGCAGCACAAGGTGCGCGGCGGGGCCGGCATCCACCCAGCTCGTGGCAGAGTAGGAGGGTCCTTGGCAAACAAGGAGCTATTTTAAAATCCGCAGCCGAGCTGGCTCCCTGCTCAACCTCAGCACGTGTTTGGGCTATAGGCAGACAGCCCCAAGCCCACACCCAACTTCTAGCGGCCTCCATTTTCCCCAGCTCCATCCTCCCCACCACACCTCGGTCCCACTCCGCTGCTACGTCCCACGTGCCGGCGAGGGGCTCGGCGCAACCACGGTGTCCCATGGCTCCCCAGGGGCTGCTCAACCCCACTGGCGCGTGTCCCAACGCGGAAAGGAAAATAAGGTTCGGATGTCACCTCCCCAGTCAGGAGACAAAAAATCTTTCCAACAAAACATGCTTTTAATTCCTCATCAAGTGCAGCCGGCATTGGAGTCCCCAGCCCCCCAGATTCCTGGCCAAACAGGGAATTTTCCACCTACATCAAAGCAGAGCCACGCGGTTTTGCAGGGACGGACATGGAGGCCGTGCCCTGTGCACCTGCCTGCTCACCTCCTTGTTTTGGAAAGCGGTGGTTAGTGTGAGTGAGTGACCACACAGCACCCCGAGGTCTCCTGCTCCTCCCCGGGCCAGTTCAGCCCCTCCTGCCTCCCTGGCACCCTCTGGGCTATGCGATGCAGGGGACCCGGGGGACTTTCCCAGGGCTGATGGCCCTAAAGCCGTCTCCCCTCACAGAGATGTGGCATGAATGAGACCTAACGAACTCGTGGCCAGTTGTGAGGACAAGGAGGCTGCTGGAGGGGGGTCCATTGCATGGCTATGGGGGCAAGGGGACCTTTGGGGGAATTGGAGCTGTCAGACCACTGTGGCCCCACTGCTGTCCTTCATGCGTAGCCCCACACCCCCTTTGCTCTGGGGCTGAGGTTGCTGGGGGGGGGCAAGGTGAGTTTCTATGGGGCTGCAGTCAGGCTCTGTGGGGCTGTGGAGCTCCCCATGATGCTGGGGTTGGGTGGGGTGTCTGTGGGACTGGTTTTTGGGCTGTCCCTGGGGCAGTGGGCAAGGGACTACTCAGGGGGAGCCCAGCCCCACATCCCAGGTACTCCCCACACCAAGCCCTCTGCGGACCCCGCCTTCGCAGGCTTACAGCCCAGGGTTGGGGTTAAGGAGCCTTGGGATGTTGGGTAGCACTGCCACCACCCTGCCTGAGGGAGAGCCCACAGCAGCTTAAGGGACAGATGTGGGGTGGGGGTGCGGGGTGGCACAAGGTGCCGCGGGGACAGTACAGCAGCACTGGGGTGCTGGGAGGAGGAGGAAAGCCTTCCTCACTGCCTCGGGGGGTTGGGGACTGCCACATCCCAGCAGGGACGGTGTCCCAGCCCCCTTTCAAGTGCTTGGGTGGATTTAGGGAGCCAGGATGCTCCAGCCGTGTTCAGTCACCCCCGCCTCCCCCCGGACCACCCGTGCCCCGGGTGGGGGATCGCCTCCCGCAGCCCCTCTGGACTGGGGTTTGGTGAATGCACCTCCCCAATAGCCCAATCTGATGCACTTCAAAGCGAGAGCAGGGCCCAGCTCCAGGCCTGGGGCAGGAGCCACCTGCCCCGGGGACATTAGTGGCAGGCAGGGGGACACGCCGGCAGCCCGGCTGGCAGCGGGGGTGGTCGGAGATTCCTCCGGGAATCTGCACTTCCCATCAAGGGGCTGGTTCCAGGAAGGCATTGAGGCTGGATGTCCCGCACCTGAGGCATCAATGAGGCGATGACGGGGCCACTCAAGCCGCCTGGGAACCTTTTTGTTTCCAGCCAGGTCTGCTTCCACCTGATGGTGATTTTGGGATTCTTTTCCCCTCCGAGTCCACAATTGCAGGGTCATTTGCATCTAAAATGGGAGCTGCGCTCTTTAGCAGCTTGTCTGCTCCTGATAGCGGGGGCTGGGTGCCTGCTCGGTCACTAAACCTGCTAATGCAATCAGCATTCTGCATATCAAAGGTCCCGGGCTCTCCTATGGCAGCCTCCCGGCCACAAACCTCCCCTCCACCACCTTTCATCACTGCCGGGGGGGCTGTCACCCAGCTGCTGGGAGCCCAAGGAGCAGGGATGGAGAACGACCACCAGCCCTCCCTGGGTACCAGGATGGGGACACCACTGAGACCTTGCCTCTACCCGTCTCTGGCACCTGGCTGCTGAGGTTTCCTTCCCCATAGGGCTGCGTGGAGGAGATTTAGTCCCCATGCAGGTCGTGGAGGAGCGTGGTTGTAGATGAGCTTGGGAGGGGGCCACAGCCTCTGCCGCCCACCCGGGAGGGGGCATGGGGCCTGTGTGGGGCAGGAGCACCCACAAACACCCTGACTCACGTCCAAGGTTACTAACAACATCCGAAAGGAAACTGGCTGGGCAGCCCTGGCCCACATTCCCTGCACCAGGGAGTGGCACCATCCTCATCCTGCTGCGAGGTGTCCCTAGGGAAAGGACCAGCGGCCCTGGTGCCACACACCGGCAGGGAGAGCACTGCTCAGCATCCGCCTATCGGGGTGCCAGGCGCTGGAGGCTGGGTGGGACTAGCACCTCGGGGTGGCCTGGCTGTGACTGCTGCATCCCCCAAGGCATGCTTGCAGATCGACCAGCATCTCTTCCTCTGGGGAAAGCACTTTCTTCCTTGCTCATCCTCTCTGCAGCCCACAGGGGCCTCCCCAGAGCACCTTCCCTGGGTGTGGAGAGGACACTGCCCCATGGCCCAAGGTGCCATCACGCTGTACCTGCAGGCAGGCCAGATCTGAGCCATCTCTGTATCCAGAGGGATGTGCTGGGTGCTCCCCAAGAGGCCACTGGGTCACTGTATAATCCTCACTGCAGGCAGCTGCTGAGACCAAGCCCTGCCTGGAGAAGCTTCCCTACAGCAGTGTCCACACGCAGCAGTGCCCCAGGTCTGGATGGCACGGTGCTCCTGGAGGGACATGGATACACCTACTTGGTGGCACTGAGCTGCTTCCTGTACTGGCTCAGTGCCACCTAGGGCGCTGGCCCACGGCTCCCGGCCAGCAGTCGCCTCTTACGGCAAACACAGCTGCTTCCCCATCCTTCTCCGTACCCCGCTGGTGGTGCCAGTGCCGGTGCCAGTGACTGTTGCTTTATGACGCTGATGTGTACACAGCGCTTGGGTAGCCACAGCTCAGCAGGAGTGCTTGCACCGGGGGGGGACACCTAGAACCCCCTGAGCACCTTCACCCTTTTGCAAGGAGCAGGGTGGGGTGCATCAGGTGCTTGTACAAGGGACAGGACCCCACTGCTGCCTGTCCCATGCCTGGTCTGGCGTGCTGGAGGTGGGGATGGGCTCCTGGCATGGCTGGGAGCGCCCGGTGTGCTGGAGCAAGAGCCCTTGGAGCAGGGCAGCAGGTTTTGCCATGGCTGCCGGTTGCTTAGTGCTGCCCTGTGCAGCTGGGGACTGCAGCAGGATGCCGGGCGTCTGCAGCAGTCCCACCCCAGCAGGGAAAGCTGGTGGTGATTCACCACCTCACCGGCCCTGCCTGCCAGGCGACTCCTCCCGCACACTGTCCTTTGGCTCCTGCCAGCTCCTGCACCTTCCCTGTGGCAGCGGCCCCAGGCCCAGAGCCTGTGAGGCACTGGGAGGATGCTGGCAGGGATGGCTGCCACCCACTGGGGACACTCCCTGGGCCTGGGGCTGGAGGGACCCCACGCCCCATGGCAAAGGCTGCAGCTGGGCAGCCCTTGTCTCCCTGCTCCTGTGCCTTGGCTTGGTGGTGCCAGATGCAGGATAGGGGACAGGAGAAAGTAATTTCCCACCCCTTTTCCCCCCCTTCTCCCCGCTCTGGGAGCAATATGCATCCAACCCCCCCACAGGGTCCCTCCATCCCCTTGCTCCTGGCTGGTGCACAGGGCAGGGAGAGAGGAGCCTTTTTGGGGCTGTCCCTGTCCCCGGAACGGTGCCTGGGGCTGCCCCAGGGCTTGCAGGGGTGTGCATATTCCAGAGGAAGGATGCAGGCAGCATGTGCACATATCCAGGGATGACAGAAAGTTACGTTGGGACGTGTCCGGGTGGTCAGCCCCCATTTTGGGAAGGGACCTCTGGGTTGAGGGAACAGGTAGGGACAGGGGCAGCAGGCAGGAGGTGGGGAGGGGACTGTCTTTGGAAATCTCCCCAGGTGATTTCCACAGGGGGAAACCTGAACACTCCTCTGTGTGGCTGCTGCAGCAAGTGGGTGCCTGTCTGGGTGCAGCCATCTCTTGCAGTGTGTGATGTGCTCTGGTCTTGCCATGTCCAGGGTGGTACAAGCCCAGGAGCAGCCCCTGACTGTGCGCGAGGCCCAGACCCCTGTGCTGATGGCAGCAGGGAGGACATGGGATAAGAAGATTCATGCCCAGGGTCTGGCAGCAGGCAGGCTTGGGGCGGACAGAGCAGGGACCGAGCCCTGCCTGCCCCAGCTGCCTCACACCAGCCCTGCGGGCACCTGAGCTGCAGGGAACCCACCAGCACTCCCTCAGCCGGCACCCCCAGAGTGCAGGAGCGCACCGTGGATGCACAGATGCTTTTCTGCTCCCTGTGCTCCCATCGCTAAAGATGGGTTGTGTGAACCAGGGCACAGAGCCCAGGATACCAAAAACTGTTCCGGAGAGGTGCAGGGCTTGGCATGGGTGGGAGCGGGGAGCTGCAGGAGAAGTTGGGGTTAGCGGGGGCTGGTTTCTGCAGACAGGCCTGGGCAGACAGCCCATGGCTCCACTGAGTGGTGGTGCTGGGGTGTGGGGGGGTAGCTGGCGGTTTGCATTTTCCCTGTAGACCTGCTCCTGTAGGTGCTGGGGGTTGGGTAAGTGTCCTGGTTTTTGGCTGGGAATAGAGTTAATTTTCACAAGAAGCCGGGAGGGGACACAGCCAGGACAGGTGACCCAAACTAGCCAAAGGGGTGTTCCATACCATACAACTCATGCTCAGTATGTAAAGGGGGTTGGCTGGGGGGGGGTGCTGCTGCTCAGAGACGGGCTGGGCGTTGGGCTCCGGGGGTGAGCAAATTTCACTGTGTATCGCCCGCTGTGTATATTCTAAGTAGTGGTGGTGTTATTTCCTCTCCCTTTGCTCCCCCAGTAACCTGTCCTTACCCCAACCCAGGAGTTTTATCTGTTTCTTCTGCTTCTCCTCCCCACCCCACTGGGGCAGAGGGTTGAGTGAGCGGTCCGTGGTGCTCAGCTGCTGGCTGGGCTGAACCTCAGCAGTACAGTGAGGGGCAGAGCAGAGGGATCAAAGGGGCGGGGGAGAGGAGAGCTCGTGAGTTGTGGGTCATTATCTGTTATTAACATCTGTAATCTCCCGGAGAGCAAACTGAGATTTACAGCCTGTTATTAGGCTGTTACTCAACCTGTTGTGCAACAGCTCAATTTAAAAAAAAAAAAGAATGTGATTAATAGCCCGCTAATAAGGGGGAAATCTCTCCTATTTAATTCAAACAGCCTCAGCCTCAGCACTCCAGGAAGGTATGGGCTCCCGGCCCAGGCGTTCCTGGGCTGGCTGCTGGGAACCCCCCAGCGCCCCAGGAAACCGGTGCTGGATACTGGCCCTGGGCAGCAGTGGGTGCTGCTACCTGCATCAGCTCTGGTCTCTGGGGTGCCAAAGGCATTGGGATGCAATCGCTGCCTCCTCCCAGTGCTGGCTCTGCGTGAAGGGGTGTCCCGGCTGGTCCCTGGCTGTCCCCTGTGGTCACCCTCTGGAAGCGGTGGAAACTCTGAGTCAGCTGCGGTTCTTATCCCAGCATTTCACCTTTTGTTTGGCTGTGACTCGCACCTGACTCACTTTGACCCCACAGCTTCCTGCCCTCCCGCCTTTCACTGCCCGTGGTCCGGAGGGTGCCCTCTGCCCCCAGACATCCCTACCCCAGCTACAGTTTTACCTCTTGGCTCTCACCCCCTTTTCCAGGCACCCAAAGCAGCCCTGCCTGTAAACCCTCCCCAGCCCTGAGACTGCTGCACTGGAGCATTCCCCTGGCTCCTGAAACCCTCTGCCCCTGGGTCTTTGCTTTTCCAAGTTGTCCTTTGGACGCTTGGAAAGATGGGGACAAGCAGGCAATTGTTGCCTGGCTGTTCCCCCCAAACCAAATCTCTGGACACTATTTCCATCCCACCTGGACCCGAAGGACCTATTCCTGGTCCAGGAGGGCGTCACCAGTACAGTCGCAGGTGTAAGAGAAGATGCCAACAACTTTCTTGTGTTTTACAGCCTGGATTTGGCCCCTGCCACTCATTCTGTCAACGGCCTCACTCTGTCAGCTTTGACCTGGTGACTGAGCACTGCGGTTAATTGGATTGCAGCTGGTCCCGAGTCCTGCCCACGCTCCTGGGATGCTCCAGGAAAGCCACTGGCTGGGACCTACCTCTCTGCAGCCTTTCCCTCTCCCTGTGGCATTAAATCATTTGGCCGCTTCCCCTCGGGCACATGCTGGCCCTGCCCAGGGGACTTGCAAGCTCTGCTCTGGGTGGAGAGCATGGGTGCCTGGGACCTGCTGCCATCTGCTCCTGTGGGGTCTTCTCCATCTGCAGCCAAAGGCAATGTTGCCTGCAAATGCCGGTGCTCCAGGTCTTGCTAGCAATAGCTAGCAAGGTCTCCAGGGCCATCCTCTGCCTGTCCCGGAGTGGTTGAAGGTACCTGGGAGCAGAGAAGAAGCTCATGTCACCTCCAAATGACTCCTTGGGAGGACTGTGAGGTCCCTGGGCAGCTTCATCCAGCAGCATGAGGTCTGTTTGGGAGCAAACACACCAGGGGGGCTGGGAGGCCTGGAAGGCAGTGGAGGCACAGACAGCATCCATGGGCACCAGGGCATGGCATGTCACAGTAGGAAACACAAGCCCGGAGCTGGGCTCACAACTTCCCATGCCCCACCACTCCACAAGCTCAGCCAGCTTTCCTTCACACTGCCCAGCCGGTGGCGACCGCCGGTAGAGCTGCCAGCTGCCACCATCACGGGCTGCGGAGGCAGGGGCTGAGCGCACGGCCCCTGGGCTCCCGAAAGCACCCCGGCTAGCTGCCGCGTCGTGCCAGCCTGCCGGAGGGTTGCTCAATGCTGCAGAGGAGGGTGAGCTGAACCCATCCCGGTGACCCACGCACTTAATTAGGGCCTTCACAGCGCCTCGTCAGCAGGGCGCACTCGCTGCCCCGGCCGAGCATGGCGGTGCGCGGCACGGCGCACGCGGCGCTGGAGCCCGGCTGCGCTGGCAGGCCTGGCCCTGCCTGCACCTCACGTGGAGCCGTGGCCAGGCGGCATTTTCCACATTCCTTCCGGCTCTGAGTCACCGGCACCTCTGCTGCCAAAATCTTTACCTGCTCCCGGCCACGCCAACAGCTTGTGCCGGCTGCAGCGGCCACGCACAGCTCTGCGCAAGGCGATGGGCATCTGTCGCAGCGCGGGCCCACCGTGGTGCCTTCCCCTGCCCCAGGACTGGGTTTCCTACCCTGGACCCCAGCAGCGCAGGGCAAAGCTTCAGTGTTGGGAGTCTTGCACCCCGCGGGGAGCCAGGGGGCACCCACCCTTGTCCCCTTCACCCCAAACAGCCTGGGGAAGGAGTTTGCAGACTCTGCCACTGCTTCAGGCCACAGCACCTCATCTCTGGGCGCTGTACATGGCCTTGCTAACCTCCTGCTGCCTCCTGCGCTGGCTCGCCGCGCCTGACTCTTTTTCAAAGAGCATAGCGGTGCTGCCAGCAACCTCACCTTGCCGGCAGCCAGCCCACCCTGGCCCCAGCCCTGGCCCTGCACTGCCCCACGTCCCCATCCGTGCACACTGGGAGTGTCACCCTCAGCACCAGGGACGATCGGTGTTTGCAAAACTAGTTGCAACCAAGCACTCGGGCACACGGGAAGCACTTGGCTGGTGGTGCTGGTTGCTGGTGAGGCTGCAGGACTGGGGTGCGGAGGGAGGGGTGCATGTGGCTCCCCTCTACATCCCTCCTGGCAGCCCCTTGGGCTGGCTCACTCTTGGCAAGGAGTGCCTGTGCCTCTCCCACTGCCTGCCCATCCCTCCCGGCACGGCACTCCCCAAATCCACGTTTGGGGCCCAGCAAAGCTGTGTCAGGGATTGCCGAGTCCTGGCCCAGTGCCTGAAGGTCTGAGCTCCTCAGCACGGAAGTAACTCCCACCCCAGCTGCCCTCCCGTGGGGCTGTGGGCTCACACCAGTGCCAGCGTGTACAGTGGCTTTGCAGAGCCATAGCCGAGCGAGGGCAGCACGGCCCCGTGGGTGGAGGCCACATAGGTGGAGGGCGACTCTAGGTGACCAACGCACCATGCACCTGGCCAGCTCCACAGTGGGACAACCCCAGGGGGAGCAGCCGGGTGGGGGATCAGTGTGCATGTGGGACGTACAGAAGCGTGGGGGAGTGTGGCGGGGGGGTGTGTGTGTGGTCCAGGGATGCCTGTGGGGGTGTGCCACATGTCCGTGTCCCATATGGAGTGCAGGCATATGTGAGCCCAAACTGAGGAGAGGGGCAGGGGGAGGAGTGGGGCGAAGGGGGTTGGGTGCGTGGGCACATAGGGGGGTTGCATGCTTGAGGGGACGGGCAAAT
>VWZZ01005311.1:73308-89581 GCA_013399095.1 Psophia crepitans | reverse complement strand
GGCGATACATGGTGTGGGGCCTGGGTGGGCTTTGCATGGATGCTACGGGTGTGCATGCATGTATGTAGGGCACACATATCCATCTGTAGGGTGTGCATGCATGTGAGGGGTGCGCATGGATTTGGGTGGGGGTACTTGTGGGGTGCAGATGTACATGAGGGACACTGATGTATACACAGCGTGCTTGAGGGGGTGTGTGTGTGGGGAGGCCTGTACATGTGTGTGGGACGTATGTGCAGGCATGTGCACAGTGCCTGGGGGCAACAGTGTAGGGCGGGATGCAGGGAGTGTGCATTTGGGTGGCGTGCGTGTGTGTGCACAGGGTGTACACTGCAAAGTGCTGCGCTGTCAGAGCATGCGCCTGCCCACCTGCGCCGCATGCACACACGTGCGAGTGTCCCGGGAAGCAGCGGCTGGCGTGCAGCGGTGTGCCTGTGAGCACCGCTGGCTCACTCGGCAGCGGTTGGCAAGCTCTTGTTGGAGCAGGTAGATGGGGAGCAGCCCCAAGCCCTTCCTGGTGCCTCTCCCTGGAGTGGTGGCTCCGAGCTGTGACACAGGGGCCAGGCTGTCTCTTTCCGGCTGTTTCCCAGCCTGTCAGGGCAGTCATGTTGGGTCTTGCCACGATTTCCCGGATGGCTGCTTGGCACCTGCCTCTTCCCTGTCCGGATGGGCAAGTTCCTGGAGCACCAAGCTGGGACAGCACATCACCCTGGCCCCTACCCTGCCTTCCCTGCTCCATGCCCTGGCCCCAGCATCCTGCCCTGGTGCTGGCCAGCTCCCGTGGTGCTGTGGCTGCCCTGCCTGGGTGATGATGGGCAGGCAGTTGAGGGAGCTGGGCTCCAAGCGCTGGCTGCAGGCAGGCACTGAGTCACACTGGGGCCGAGAGGTGTGGGGAGAAACCTGCCGCCTCTCTGCTGAGCGGTTGGGGCGGCCGGACTGGCTGGGCGAGTCAGGCTCGGGTGGGCAGCGCGGGCGCCTTTCGTTTGCCACTGCGGCTGGAGGACGCGCCGGGAGGATCGGTGCTGGTGGGGACAGGCATCTCCCAGTGCCGGAGTCCAGGGAGAGGTGCCCACCAGGCCTGGGCAGGAGGGCAGGGGCTGCACCAGGCTGGGTGCTGGGCAGGCAGAGCCAGACTGGGATGACTCCAGTGAGCTGGGCTGTCTCTCCCACTGCTCTGGATAGTAGCAGCCACACAGGGATGCTCGGCTTTGGGGACAGGCTGGACCTTCAACCAAACTCACGCTGCCCGTGGAAAACCCCTTCCCCTCCCAGAGTCACCCACAGCTCTGCCGGGGATGAGGACGTGGTTTTGAGCAGAGGGTGTAGTTGTGGCTGCAGGCGGGCGCATGGGAGCCGCTTGCCATGCCAAGCCCTGCCGTGCCTTGCTGTCCCTGCAGCCTCCCTGGGGAAACCCAGGCCATGCCACCACTCCTGCCCTGGCAGCAGGACAGCGCATGTGCCTGCTTGCTCACCCCTCCTTCTCCACGTGGTGAAACCAAGGCAGATAGCATTACAGAAGAGATGTGCTGGGTTAAGCCCCAGAGGAGCTGTGGGCACGAGGCCAGCAGCTCTGCCCAGACCCATGCAGTCCCACAGAGCATCTTTAGGGGAGACCCAAAACGTGGCACTCTGGTACCATGGCAATGCCAGACCCATTTCAGTGTCCCCAACAGCCAGAGCACTGTCCTGGGGACATCCGCTTCCAGGCCATGCTAGGCTGTGCATCCATGCCCTCCTGGCAAAGCCAGGCAGGATGCAGGCTCTTGGCTGGTGCCGGGGAGGTGCAGGTCCCCAGGCACCCCAGGCTGTTCTGTTTATTCCCACAACTGGTGATTAGCATTGCTGCTGGGGGCTCTAATTACCCACCGCTCACCCCGCCTGGAGCAGGGGCTGCTTGGGGAGCACAGGGCTAGTCAGGGTCCCGGTGGGGCAATCCGCCAGCAGGGAGACGGAGGGACTCCTGGACTAGAAGTCCCCACTGGTACCCTTGCCAGACGCAGGAGCTGCATCCCCACTGGAGGGACAGAAGGGCTTCCTTCATCCCGAGCCTTTCCAGGAACCCTTCAGGTGTGGTATCCCAGCAGCTACTGCACAGGGTGCTGGGTGCCAGGGTAGGAGGTAAGTGAAGGAGGAACTGCTGGGGCAGCCCATGGGATGGAGGATGAGTCAGGGTATCCTTCCTGAGCAAGGCTGGATCCTGGCTGGCGGAGGAGTGATAGAACTTCACAGTGCCCAGAGGTTGGGCCCTTGAGCTCTGCTCTCCATCCCTAACGATGTCCCTCCCATCCCTGCCATGACATCTGGTTAATGTGCCCTGTAGCTCCTGCTTGGAAGGTGCTGGGAACCTTGTCCTGCTGCTGCTGTAACTCTTCCCTGCCCAGGCTCCCGCAGCCTGCCCTGTGCCTTCTCCTTGCCAGCACTCAGAGGATGAGGATGCATCAGCCATAGGGACCCAGATTTTGGGGGGCACTGATGCTTCCAGATGCTCTGGCAGAGCCAGAGTGTGCCCAGCTTGTGTGGTCCCATCCACCCCCACAAGTGTCCCGGTGAGTGGGTTGGAGGATGGCCATGTTGGAGAGACCCAAAGGTCTCCATTGTCCCCGCAGGGCAGTGGGGTGGGGAGTGCAGGGATGGGGCTGCACACCAACCGAGTATTTGGGGGACAGCTCTGCCCACTGCAGCCAATGGTGATTGCATGGCAGGGTCAGGGCCTGCCATGGCATAAGACAGCAAGCACATTGCCCTAGATGGGACAGCAGCGGTTTGTATCACTGGAGGAACCGACTCCTGGGTGAAAGAGGGTGGGATATCCTGGCACACCTCACCTGCACACACATGTGCATGGAGCTGTACATGCCTGACACACACAGGGATGTGCAGAGCATGGGCTAATCCCCTGCCGCAGTATGTGGGCAGCATCCACAACCTGTGCCCTGGCTCCAGCACTGGTGGATCACAGCAGTGTCTAGTGCAAGGGTGCTGGACACAGGGGCCCCAGCAAACCCACAGTGTCCCTGTTGTCCCCCTCGTCGTCCTGCTAGAACCCTCACCCCATGAACAATGTTTGCCTGGGGCTGGGAGCGGTAAAGCAGGATCCCTACCCCAACCTGTCATTTCAGCTTTAATTGGAGCCCCTGCTGTTCCCCTTCATCAGGGCTGAATGAGGGGCTGGCTAATGAGGGGAGTGTGATTAGCGGGGCAGGGGGCTGGCTCTGGGCACAGGGAGGCTTCCCTGGGCCAGGTAATGACAGGCTTTTGTCCCCTTTGCTCCTGCCCCTGACAGAGGCAGGTGGATGAGGATGCCCCGGGCAAAGATTGGGTACCAAAGGGCTGAACTCAGCAAGTCCTGGCCATTCCCACCCCCCTGCAGTGTCATGCTAAAGGGATGCCTTGTTTGCCAGAGCCTGGCTGGGGACCCAGGAGTCCTGGCTCCAGCTTGGCTGCCCAGTCCCAGAGTGTTGGCTTGAGGGGGTGTTCCATATTACTCCCAGGCCTAGAGATCCTCCTTGCAGCTGGGAAACCCATCCAGCCATCAGGTCCTATTTTGGGACACCACGTTCCTGGTGAGTAGGGTATACTTACATCAGCAGGCTCCAGCCCACATCAGCCCTGGACCAGAGCAGCATGGGTGACAGAGACACACAAGGCCAGTTGCCCCCCATGCTGCTCACCCATGCAGGGGCCAGCATGGGGGCACACATCAGCTGGCACCACTGGGGACACGTATTCAAGCCCATGGCTGCTGGGACCTAGGGACAGGGTCTGGCTCTGCATGGGCTGGGCTGGATGCTGTACCTGGGAGCATCCAGGGCAGAGCAGGGAGAGGAGTGGGACTGGCTCCCACCCTGCTGTGGGTGCCGAGGGCGCTCTCAGGCCTTTGGGGATGGAGGTGTGGATCCCCTTTTTAGCCAAGCTCACGCAGCCAACACCTGGACATGCTTCAGCCCTGCCAGGGTTCTGCACTCTGTGAGGCCGTAAGGACATGGAGAGCTCAGGCTGGACATGGTGTGCATGGCAGGACCCTGTGGTGGGACCATGGTGCACCCAGCACACTGGGCAGGCACCGTACCTGCAGCTTGGCAAGCAGGCAAGTGGAGAGGCAGACAGATCGCATGCGACGGGCTGGGGATAATTCACTGCTCCCTGGAGAGAAATCCTCCATCTGGAAAGGAATCTGTCCTCCCTCCACCCTCAGCCCAGGAGGCTGTAGGGCCCGGAGGGGCAGGGAGGGGTGTGCAGGTGGGCTGCTGCACCATGAGCCTGCACAGGCAGAGCAAGCAGAGCAGGCAGCCCCCCTTGCTAGGACAGGGCACTCTCGGTGCCATTGTACCTGACCAGGACCCCTCTGCCCCGTGGGTGCGAGTCTGGATGCACTGATGGGATGCTGGGGAGGAAGCTGGGATCGGTGTCAGCTGCTCACGCACCCTGCAGCTCCACATGCACAACCGCCATGGCCAACACGGTCCCTGCGCTGGGGGCATGTGCTGGGGTGAGCTGGAGGGCTCGTACTGATCCCAACAGCCACCGGCCACCAACAGCCCGGCAGCTCCCGTTCTGCATATGGGTGGGAAGGTGATCCTGGTGGGGTGCAGAGAGATGCCCCAGCAAGGTGCAGTACGTGCACAGCCGTGGGAAAAGGCTGTGCCAGGCAGTGCCGAGAGGATTGGGAGCTGGAGCAGCTCGAGGGTTCATGGGAATGGTATAGCCTACATGCCCCAGCCCATCACCGCTGCGTTAGGGAAGCCAGCTGCATGGCAGGCCCTGGCATGAAGAAGCGTCTTTGCTGAACACTTCTCTTGTCTTAGCACCTCCCAGGCGATGCATTGTGTTCCCCTGCAGGTGCCCCGGCCCTGGGGCTGCTGAGTGTGCACAGACACACGTGTGTGTGTACACGTATGTATGAGCACGAGCATATCAACTGTGCACGTGACACATCAGTTAGGGCTAATTAGGTAGTGAGCTAATCAGCAAGGAACCTTCCCGTGTTGACTTTCTGGGGACAGAAAAGAAGACAAGTGAGGATCAGTGGGGACACAGGCCCCAGCATCCCTCCCAGCTGCCCCTGGGCCACAAGCAGCCTCACACCGGGGTCAGGGATAGATGTCTCCTGGGGGGGGCTTCCCCATCTTCAGCCAGGAAATGCCATCCCTGTCCCCCCCACGCCCAGCTGCCAGCCTCCCTTGGCAACAGGCTGAGTTCCTGAGGACAACGGGCTGGCGAGGATGCTGGAGCAGACTGCTGGGCCGAGGAAGGTCAACGCTGAGCCTAGTCCCATGTAGCTCGGTGGCTTCAGCTCCCTGCGGTGGATGGACATGCCAGGGGAGACCCCACTGAGCCAAAAACACGCATGGCCATGCCAGGCAGCCTGCCTGCAGCGGGCAGAACTATGGCGGCGTCCGTGTTCCTCTTCCCAGTGCGGCTGCCCTCCCCTGGCAGTCCCTGTGTCGCCCCGCCATCCTGCCCCACACAAACATTCCCTCACTCCCCGTCACAGTAAATATTGTTGCAGGGCAAACAGTGAATCAGCCCCCTTTGTTCGAGTGCTGCTGGCAGCCCCGGCTTGTTCGACTGCTGTTTAATGACCCTCCAGTTGTGTACCCTAGAGCTACTCATTAACCCCAGGCTGCAGATGGTGAAGAGGACGGATCTGAGCCAGCCAGGAACAGTTTGCTGGTGCTGGGGACTGGCTCCAGACAAATTCTGGTGACCTTTTACCAGGTGCCGACGTGCCAGAGGTTGGCCCTCACACCTCTGCAAGGTGCAGCAAACCTGCTGTCAGCCCAGCATGCTCAGTGCCCCCTGGCCACCCCACAGCACAGTGTGGCACAGCAGAGTGGGGCTTTGCTCAAGGCAGCATCCCCATCAGAGCATCCCCCCTCAACTCAGTCCGTGTTCCTGGGACAGCCATTAGTCACAGAGGAGCTGCTGGCTCTTGCAGAGGGATGCTCAAGCACTGGTGTGCGGCAGGAGGATTGAAGAAGCCCTGCAATGGGTGCCATGAGGTGGAGGGCTGCACAGCATGGCTCTGGAGGGGGGTTGGAACTGGGTAGAAGTCTCAGGAGACCCCGAGAAGTGCAGGGTGTGGGGCAGAGGATGGAAATGGGCAGTCCAGCAAGGACTGGAAGGAACTGGCCAAAAACCTGGCCCAGACTACAGAGATAGCGGCAGGTGGGGGCACAGACCTGCTGCTCTGGCCTTGACGTCATCCCACAGGCTGCAGAGAGGCTGCACATCCTACAGAAAGTCCTCACTTCCAGGGGGTACCCACAGAGCTCAGAGCTCCCCATTGGTAGGCCTGGGAAGGGGTAAATGCACCCGGGTGTGCACAGGCTAGTGCCAGCACGGGGTGTCCACAGCAGCGATGCTGGGACACGCATGGTGGGCAGGCAGGAGTAGGGCTGGGGAAGCCAGTGGGCACTGGGCTTGTGGGAGCCTCCTGCCAGCACCGTGGAGCTGCTCCTGCCCCTCTGTCTGGTTCACACCTCCCATTCACTGGCCTTGGCTCTGCCTCAACACCTCCCGTGCCACTCCACATTGTAGTCCGGCTCCTCCCCCTATTGTGGTCCTAGTCCTGTCCATCATTGTGGCTCTGGCCCTGCCCCATGGTCCCCCCATGGTGCCCTGTCCCCAAGGGGCAGTGCCAGCACAGCCCAGGGACTCCCCATGCACCAGCTCTGGGGCTGAGCCAGCAGTGCCTCAGGGTCCCCGGGGCCACAGCAGCGGTGGCACAGCTCCCCAGGGTGGTCCCTAGGGCCAGATGGGTGGTGCCCCACCCCAGCCACAGCGGGTGCCAGCCCCACTGTCCCCTGTCCCCATGCAAACTCAGGCAAAGAGGGCTGGTGGCAGGGACAGCACAGGGCTGAGGCCATCCCCACTCGCACAAGCACACAGCCAGTCTCAACATTTCCAGAGGGTCAACAGCCAATGCTGGACCTTTTTTCCTGAGGACCCGGTGAGACAGAGACAGGGCCACAGCACGGGGCAGGACGCTGTCCCCCGTGCCAGTTAGGCAGTGCAGGACTTGACTGTGGTGCTGGCAGAGGGGACAGCCCAGGGAGGACCGCGGGGACTGCATCGGGTGCTCAGCACGCTGGAGCGAGGCTGCCAGGAAGGCCCTGATAAACATCTAGCCTCTCTGTTTATTTATGACCGAGGATATTTATACTGTAAAGTCCTTTAAATTTAGCTGGGGACACACCCAGGCAACCATCCAGTGCTGACAGCCGTGGGGGAGCTCCCGGCACAGCATGCGTCGGCACGGATAAGTGGGTGCACCAGCAACACCACATGTGTCCCAGGAGCGGCACCCCCGGACCAACACCCACCGTGGGGTGTGAGGCACAGAAGCACAGCTGCGAGGGTGGCGGTGCCTCTCAGCGCGGGCAGGATGAGGCCAGCGCCATGGAGGGACAGGGCTCCGAGAGATGATGGCACAGGCTCCGTGCCTATGCAATGAGGACACCGGTGCCAGCGGGGCAGGTCCACATCTCCCCGACCTCAAAGCACCCTGGGCCAAGCCAGCACCTCCCCATCCCGGTGCTCAGTGCCGTGCTGTGCTAGTTGTGGGTCAGAAATAACCTTTGGGCTACGTCCCGAAATTACGGCTCAGAGCTCCGTCACGGCTGGCCTTGGAGCAGCCCCGGCGCTGTGGGGCACACTGCGCCATCCCAGGTCCGCAGGCTTTGATCCCTGTCCCCGTGTCCCCACGTCTCTGTGTCCCCCTGTCCCCTCCAGCCGCCAGTCCCGGGCCGATGGGGCCGTGCCGGGCTCCCCCCGCCGGGCTCTCCCCGCCGCGGTGTCTGCCTCCCTCTGCCGGCAGCCGGGCCCACGCTGCTCCGCTGCCGCTCCCCGGCTCCTGGAGCTCCGGGATGCGCAGGCCCTCCGCCCCAGAACAGCACCCCTGCTGTCCCCTGCCAGCCAGGCCTGCTGCCCCCTCTCCCCTCCCACCCAGCTTTGGGTGGAACGAGACATTTTCCACCGTTCCGGCTGTTCGGTGTGTCGCTCTGCCCTGGTTGCTCAGCACTGTCTGCAGAGCTGGGCCTACAGACTTGCCCAGCGCTGGTTTGGCATTGCCCCTGCCCTGCAGTGAAGTGCGGAGCAGCCTCCGGGCGCCCACAGGCCTGGCTGCCCCGTGTCCCACGTGGACCCTGTGTGAGGTGCCGTGGGTGCTCGCACATCTCTCGCTTGCAGCCCTGCGCTGTGTGGACGTGCCACTGTGCTCATCTGACCAGGCTGCTCGCTTGCTGATCTGCCCAGTGCCTTCATCAAGTTGATTCCCTTTCTTGGAGAGGAACCCAATAGGTTCAGACAAGCGAGGTCAAGTTCTCGTGAGGCAAAGGCAGTGTGCATTAGGATCCCTACCCGTTCAGTCTTTATTAATTAGATCCCATCTCAGTTTCCCCCATGTCTTCAGGACACATGTGAAGCTCACCAGCCCGTGATTGCCCTTGACAGCTAAGGCAGCCCCATGTCCTCCCAGATATGTGCTGCACCTCATCCTACTTGGACACCGAGGCTTTCACCTCCAGCTTGCCCTAAAATCCTTGCCTCCTGGACCAAAAAAAGTCCTAAACTGTATCGCTGAGCAGTGGGGGCTCAGGGCTGGCCAGCCTCAACAGCGTCTGCATGCCCACCTCCCCACCCCACAGGGACCATGCACCCGGGTGCTCCCGGGGCCTGGGCCATCCCTCCCAGACTTCTGCAGCTGTCCCCCTGTCCCCTCCTTCCCTTCCTGCTGTCAAGTCGCATTAAGCTGGCCGCGGGTGCTTGTCCCAGGGACAGGCAGCGCTGAGTGGCAGAGGCTGGCTGTGCCTGGGGGCTGCCTGTCCCTGTCCCAGGCACCCCGGAGCTTGTTTCCAGGCTCGGGGACACTCTCAGCAGCACAGGGCAGGGATATCTGGATTTTATCTGCTGTGAACGGCTCCAAAGGGAGTCACAACCAGCTTTCCATGTGAGCTCCTGTCAGCTCTCCCCAAGAGACACGAGCGGTTCTGGGGTCGACGGGTGCCCCGCTGCAGGGGAGCAGCGGCACACATGAAGCGTGGGGCACCCCAGGAGCAGACAGCCCTTGTCCCTGCCAGCAGCGGGGGCGAAGGGTCCCCCGCCGGGCTGTCCCCACTGCCGCAGGACGCCACCCCTGTCCTGAGCGTGCTGCAGTGAGCGGCAGCTGTCCGCAGAGGGAGCCCGGCCTCTTCCCTGCGCTCCCGGCGGCGGGGACACCCTGGCACCCGGCCTTCCTCCTCCTCCTTCTCCGGCGCGCTCGCGCCGGCTGTTCCCCTCCGGGTTCGGGGCCCTCTGCCCGTGAGATGAGAGTGTGGGTCCTCAGCACCCGCCAGGTCCCCCGGGGTCCCCTGCACGGAGTGGAGAGAGCTGCGGGTCAGGCCGGCAGAGGGGTGCCCTTCCCACCTCCCACCCCCCCCATCCCCTAGCACGGTTTGGTCCCTGTCCGTGCAGCACCCCTGCATCCATCCCTCCAGACCTGTGCTGGGGAGACCCTTCCAGCCACGTTAGGGCATCCCCCACACTCATGTCTGTCCGTGCCTGCAGGCAGCAGTCATAGCACACGCTCATCTCCGCCAGCACCAGGAATTTTATCCTCCCTGTGGCCCGTGGACTTCAACCGTGGAGCCCTCCAGCTATCCCCTCCCACTCTGGGACCCCCACTCCAAACATAGCTGCTGTTTGTTTTGCACCAGGAGGTGCTGGTTTGTCATGATCCCAGTGAGAAAGGCACTCAGACTCTTTAAATGTCATTTAAAACGCTATTTGTTAGATCTCACACTATAGAGAGACCACTACAGATAGCCCTAGAGCCCTTCAGGTGCAGCAACCCTGAGCTGCGCAGTGTCGCACAGACCTCCAGCCCACACACAGCACACCACGCAGGCCCATCAGTGGAGAGGGTAGCCCCATTTTAGTAATTTGAGCTATTATAGAATTTTCTTAGACAAAAAGTCTAAGATAGCGCTTGTAGGGAATCCCGTTCGGAAGATCTCGCGTTGTACGGTGAGCTTAGGCACACCCCTATGACCTGCACAGAGCCCCACAGTGGCCACACCCCATAAAGGGAGTATATAAACCTGTGACGCAGTTTAATAAACGCCATTTTGCTCATCCATCATATTGATGTCGTGATCACTTGGCCCCGAGGGTGAGGTGTTTCCTCGGACTCCAGGACCAGTAGTTGAAGTCCCCCGCTGCAGCTCCAAGAAGCGCTAATAAAGTCTTATTAATTATTTCTACTGCTCAAAAGAAAGACGCTCACACGAGAACAACAGTTTTCGGGAATTTATCTAAAACTGAACTATTTTAGATGAAGACACAGATGCACGTGGCAGGTACCAGGCACAAGCTCCCTGCAGACTCCCCTGTTGCAGCCTGGCTTCTAACCCAGCTGAGCTTACCCTGAAGCCAAGAGATGCCTGCAGCACAGGTCTGGGCCTGCTCAGGCTTGCTGTTACGTGGGTCACTATCTCCTCGACGTACCATGATCGGCTGGCCAGGACCATGGCGGCAGCGGCCTGGCTGGAATGGGGTGTCAGAGCTGCAGGAGGCTGTGCTATTACGACACCATCACTACATTCCCCACACTGCCACGCTCCAGCCCCTTAGAACACTCAGCTGTATTTCCCACAGGGAATTTCAGTGGGGATCAGAGGCGTGACATGGTGAAGGACGAGTGAGAATACACATCAGTGTGGATGGTTGCACCATGTGAGTGCCTTGAGGGGAACCAAAACCTCTGTGTCATGCAGGATGGAGCGCTGCTGGGTGAGCTGGCCAGGATGCAGAGGAGATGGGCTTCTTTCTGGACCATCCCTAGGGACCTGCACCAGCAAATGCCATATGTGGACAAGTGCCGGCTGGAGCTTTGCCAGACTGGTGCAGCCATTGTCTACCGTCCCTTGTCCTCGTGCGCTCTCTGTGGGAGAACCTCAACCCCACACCCCAGGGACGCTGCCCAGCCAGGCCCAGCAGCCAGGCGTGTTTCATGCCTGGCTGCCTGCCTGCACACCACTCCCTGGGGACACAATACCACCCCCTCATGCCAGGCCCAAGAGCTGGCTGGCCAGGCCGGGAAGGGGGACCCGTCAGCAGAGAGACCAGCCTGGCCCCTCTGTATGGCTGGCTCGAGGTGTGGCAGGGGCAGGGACAGGGAGAGGGGGGACGGGGCAGGGGGGACAGGGACAGACGACCCCACAGCAAGTGGCTGGCTGCCGAGTTGCAACAGGAGCTGGGAGCAGCTCTGCGAGCCCTGCTCAGCTGCCACGCACCAGCTATCCCTGTCCGGGGGGCAGAGGTGGGTTTGCAGAGCCCCAGGACTGTGGCCACACACCCATGGGCATTCCGGGGCAGGGCAGTGCTCGAGGGACACAGTCTGTGGGGTGATGCTTGTCCCAGCCTGGGGTGCTCAGCAGTCAGCAGCCTGTGGGCGGTGGGCTGAACGCTGCAGCAGGATGGCAGCCGCCTCCAGCTGCTCCAGGTCTGTGGGGCACTGTCATGGGATAGCTCTCAGCGGTCAGGCAGCAAGAGGAGCAGGGACAGCTATTTTGGGCAGCCCAAGGCTCCCCAGCTGTCATGCTCTCTGCAGCACAGAGCCTGTGCTGGGGCAGGGACCTGGGTGCTGCCCTGCACAGCATTAGGGGAGGTGCGTCTGCTTCCCATGGCGTTCCTAGCACCCCATTGCTCCCCACACCCAGAGGAGAGCCACATCCCAGGGATGAGGGAGCCCGGTGCAGAGCCAACATGGGCGACGCTGAACCCATCCAGAGAGTTCAGTACCTTCCAGACAGCTGCAGCCAGGGCAGAGGGAGGAACAACAGCCTCAGGACCTGCAGCCAAAGTATGAGCTTCCAGCAATGGAGCCCTTGTCCGCCCAGGGCTGTCCCCGCTGGTCACACATGTCTGCGGTGTGAAACACAAGCCCTGTGCTGTGAGCTGGGTGCCGTATGTGCTGCCAGGGCAGGCTGCAGGGAGGGCAGTGCTGGGGCCTGGCTTCATCCTCCACAGCCGCTGGCCCTGTGATGATGCGGGTTTGCCCACCCATCTCGCCACCCACCTGAGCCAGTGCTTCCTCCAGGCTGGCTGGATCTTTTCCCAGGCCACTAGCAGACACTGGGGTGGAAAGTCCCCAGAAGCTGTGGTTGCTGAGGATGCAAATCCCTGTGGGCAGGAGAGGCGATGGCCGCAGCGTCTCCTCCCATCCCCGACACCACTTACCCTCCCTGGCACTCGCCCAGGCTGTGGCACTCAGCCTGGAGCCGGGTGGGTGTGAGCTGCGGGCGAAGCCCGGGGCAGGGACACGGCGGGGCCTGAGGGGAGCCGAGCCTGGGGCTGGGTGAGGGGCAGCCCTGAGCATAGCCGGGATGGGGGTCCTGTCATGTAGGGGGGTGCCAGGGCAGGAGTGAGGCACAGCTGCATGGCATGGCAAATGCGCCAGGTCTTTGCTGGGGGGGAGGCAGATCCTGTGAGGTGGCTTCAAGTCACTGACAAATCAGGAACAATTTGGGGTGTTTTCCAAGAGCTCCGATAGCATCACCGGCACCGTGGGTTGAGAGATGACGTGCTGCCGTAGACCAGTTCCGCTCTCCACATGCTGGTCTGGATGTGGAGGACATGCCGGGGAGAAAAGAAAGATGGGAAAGCTGAAAGGGCAAAACATCAGCTGGTGGCTCTTCCCTGGAGCTTCCCCTGCCCCTCTTGCAGGGTCCTTCCTGACAATGCAGGGGCGGCCGTGCCATCCCCAGAGTGGGCACATCCAGCCTGTTTGGGGACTTCTACCCCTACCTGTCCCATCCTGATGGAAGAGGGTGTCTCCTGCCAGCCCACTCCCTCTCCAGGCTCCAGCGTTCTGACAGGGAGTCAGGGGACCAGGGTGAGGGTCACCCCAGGGCACATAGTCCCCCAGTCTCTGCAGCTTCCCAGGCAGCCCAGTCTCCTCCAGCACTGGCCCACAGACTGGGGAGCTGGTAGCCACTACCGAGAAGCTGCTTTAAAAGAAAACTGATTGATTTTGGTGATGTACCATCACGCCAAAGCCTAACTTGCCCTCTGCCTGCCTCCCACCCTGAGACACGTGCAGTCTCGGATGGTGCGATGCAGGGCAGAAAGCCCCTGGCTCTGCACGCAGCACCCTGCCAGTGGGGAGACCTCAAGGCCAGGTCCAGACCCAGCACCGCTTGGGGTTCACAGTGCTCGGGAAGTGGATTGGGACGCAGTGGGGAGATGCACCGCCAGCCCCCATACTGGGCACACAGTGGGAACAGCATTAATGCTGCTGTATTTGGTGTACCCCCAAACTCAGGGGTAAACTCTGGACCACACCAGGGCTCTGAGCACTCAGGTATTGCCATGGCCCTGTGCCACAGGCCTGGTGCATGAGAAGTCCGTGGAGATCACTGGCGTTTGGGCAGGCCCAGCCCTCTCTCAGGTGCTGGAGCTGACGTTTACTGCCTACCCTTCACCCCTCTGGATCCCTGCCCGTGTTTGCCTGCAGTTTCCCAGGCAACAGCACCCGTGGAGATGGGAGAGGAGAGGTTGTGCTGCTGAGGCAGTGACTCTGACCCATGTCCCCCATGGAGACGCCACAGCCACCATGAGGTGACTGCACCTGCCCCCAGGGAGGGAAGCCACCAGCCCCACAGATTTTGAGTGACACCAGGGCAGGGGTGCTGTGGCATCACCCCCACCACCCTGTGGGGACTTGGGGGACACTGCAACACCTGCCAACCTGGAGGAAGGATGGTGAGGAGGGAAGGAGACAGATGCCCCTAAGCAGGGAGTGGAGGGATGATTGCTGCCAAGCAGGGAGAGATGGGTGAAGGGGGCACAAGCACAGGCTGGAGGTTCACACCCGTCTCACATCCCTCTGGCACCACAGCCTCCTACCCCACGGACCACCCTTGGCCTCTGCTCCTGCCATGACTTTGGGCAATATGAGACCCTGGAGAAGTCCTGGCTGGCATAGCAGGACCGTGGCCAGAGCCACAGCTGCTCAAAGTGCCCAGGCTCCTGGGGAGGGGGTGTTTGCACCCAAGTGCAGCACACTACAATGGCACTGCGGCATCTTGGAGGCTGCAGGGGGGCAGGAGCAGCCCCTCAGCAACCCAATGGGGGCTGCAGGGCTCCTCCTCCTGTTTCACCAAGTCGGGACATGAGAGGGCACACAGACGAGGTGCACAGAAAGGGAGCGAGACCCTGAGGAGCCCTGAGGGTTGGGACACAGAGGCCTCTGGTCCCTGTGGAGCCAGCACAGCCTGTCCCGCCCGGCATACCCCAGCACCTGTCCTTGGGTTTGGTTTGTGCAAGGACAGAGATGCTGGGCAAAGGAGCTCTGAGGGCAGCCCTGCCTGCACAAAACCATGCTGAGGGTTGACATGCTTTCATCCACAAAATCCATCCCCTGAGGGTCAAGTCTGCAACTCCGTGCCTGGCAGGTCCTCTCCAAAGCCCAGACCCTGGGGCAGGGGTGCGTTTTGCAGCCTGGTTCTGGCTCTGCCACAAGGCACTGTGTGTGGGATGCTGGATTCAGGATGTGGGATGTGGGATTTCGGCTGCAGGGTGGGATGGGAGGCCATGTGCAGCCAGGATTGAGGCTGCTAGCGACCAACCTGGTACCTGGTGTGGTGTAGCCATGTGTGGGTGCTGGGAGGCCATGGGGGGACCTGAGCAGTTTCACTGCTGTCTTCCCCTTCCTGCTGTGGGTGCCCTGACTCTGGTTTTACCACGCTTGCAAAACGAAAGTAGTGTCGGCGCATGAGTGCACCGGTGCCATTTCCCATCCTGCAGGCCAGCACTCCAGAGACGATGCAGAGGTGGGGTCAAGAGTAGCTGGCCAGACAGCCCTGGGGCACCCACCCCATCACTGCCCTCACCTCCACACCATCCCGTGCTGAGGATTTTCTTAACCAGGCAGCAACACCTAGGGACGACGGGGATCTGTGGAGAGACAGGTAAGGGATGCTTTCCATGTTGGCTGGAGCACCAGGGTGTCAGCCCTGGGATGGGGTGCGGGGCTGCAGAGTCAGAAATGACCAGAGCACCCAGTGGGGTGGGGACAGGGATGTGGGAACAGCTGTGTCGTTGGCATGCTTAGGGTGCTGTGCTGTGGGGCGCAGGGCCCCAACTGCACCCCTGCCATGCTCCCCACAGCTGCCCTAGGGCCCCAATGTGCAGCATGCCCTGGGAGCTGGGAGAGCTCCCAGGGGCAGGGTAGGGTGCAGGGGTGCAGGCACCCGTCCCGGCATGCGGAAAGCCTGGGGGAAGGGGAGGGGAGGAAGGGGAGGCCTCGGCGAGAGGCCAGGCAAAGAGTGGCCCCCGGCAAACCCGTCATGCATTACTGGAAACATCTGGCCTGGGCTGCGGGGGCGTGCGCTGGCTGCATGTGGGTATGTAGACACACAGACGAACATATGTGTTTATGGGCATGTGTACATGAGTACTTACATCCTCACCTTTGTACGCTCACCTTCACATGTGCATATGTACCCATACATGCCTATACACATACAGGCATGGAGGCTTGCACACACACACACATGTATGCATACAGACACAGACATGTAGACTTACATGTGCGCATGCACACATACATCCACACCTGTATGCATAGATACACAGGTACAGTTTTGCACATACAGATGTGTGTATGTGTGCCAATAATCACACTTGTTGCAGGATACATATGCGTGGGCACATGGACCTGCCATGTGCAACAGAGACACGCACACACGTGTATGTACAACAGTCACACTAACTGCACACATCTTGTCCAGAGCTTGTGGCCATCCCCCTCCCCAGGTTTGTCACAGTGCTGTGCCCTGGCAGTGTGCATCTGTGCGTGTGCACGCTGCACGTGGGTGTACTTGTGCGTGTGCTTGTGTGTGTGAAAATATGTGCATGTGGGTGCACACGTGCCCTGTAGGAGCCCGTGTGTGACAATACATGTATATGTCCATGCATGCCACGTGCCCGTGCGAGCCTGCATGTGCCCCTGCGTGCTCACATGCCTGTGGGCTGCATGTGTGCCAAGTGCGTGGCGCGCCCGTGTGTGCCAACGTGTGCCCGCGTGTGCCATGTGTGCCTGCCTGCCCGCGCGTGTGCACACACACCGTGTGTCCCACGCGTGCCCAGGTATGCCCAGGCGTGCCCAGGGGTGCCAGGCCATGCTCACGCCCCTCATGCCGGCGGTGCCCGGCGGTGCCCGGCGGTGCCCGAGCTCCCGGTGCGGGTGCGGGTGCCGGAGCGGGGCGCTGGGGAGCGCGGTGGCTCGGGG
>VWZZ01005311.1:9628-38788 GCA_013399095.1 Psophia crepitans | reverse complement strand
GCCGCAGGGGGTGCCCCGGGAGTCTCCTGCGGGCAGGAACGGGGCTGCTCGTCCCTGGCCTGGCAGGGCCGGGGGCTGGAGCTGCCGGGCCGGGGACGGCGGTGCCGGGGAGAGGGAAGAGCCCCGCGGTGCCGAGCCCGTCTGACCCTGGGCTCTCCTCGCAGCTGCTGCGTGGACGAAGTGGCCGCCGAGCACGCGGGGGCCGAGGCGGTGCTGCACTACGGCCCGGCCTGCCTCAGCCCCTGCGGAAAGCTCCCGGCGCTGCACATCTTCGGGCAGCAGCCTCTGGACATCGGGCATTGCGCTGAGGCCTTCCGGGAGCTCTACCCCGACCGGCAGAGCCGTGTGGTGGTGCTGAGCGACGTGGTCTATGCCCATGCGATGGGTGAGTGCTCCGGGGCAGGGACGGGGGCTCTGGTGGTGCTCTGAGCTCTGCGGAGCTGCCGGGGGCAGAGGCAGCAGCAGGCAAGTGGTCCCCAGGCCCTATCAGCCTTGGTTCCTATCCTGTCATCTCCTCTAATCTGTTGTTTCACCTTCTGCGGGTCAGGTCTGTGCCCATGTTTCATTCTCACTCCTCTCTCCTTCAGGTGAGCTGGAGCAGCAGTTGTGCCCCGAGTACCCCAATATCGCTTTCTCCAGGGTGGTGTGCGAGGACCCTCCTGGCCCCGCGCTGCCTGGGGAGGTGCGGCAGTTTGGTCGCCAGTTCCTGGTGGAGGCGCCGGGAGGGCTGCAGGACTGTGCCATGTTCTATGTGGGAGCTGAGGGCCTGGCTCTCACCAGCTTCATGCTGACCTGGAACTGCTGCCCCTTCAGCTCCTTCAACCCTGCCACTGGCTGCGGCCGCCGCGAGACCTTTAATGTCAACCGGGCCCTGATGCGCCGCCTCTACCTGGTGGAGCGGACCCGGGATGCGCAGGTGGTGGGCATCCTAGTGGGCACCCTCGGCGTGGCGGGCTACCTGGCTGTGCTGCAGCACCTCCGCAAGCTTCTGCACCGGGCCGGCAAGCGCAGCTACACACTGGCTGTGGGAAAGCCGAACCCTGCCAAGCTGGCCAACTTCCTGGAGGTGGACGTCTTCGTCCTGGTGGCCTGTGCTCAGAACTCCCTGCTGGACTCCAGTGACTTCTACCGGCCCGTTGTGACCCCGTATGAGCTGGAGCTGGCCTGTAACCCAGCCCGCAAATGGACAGGGAACTACCTCACTGACTTCCGAGACCTGCTGCCCGGTAACGGCTGGCAGTCAGCTGCCTCCTGGGGCATGTCCTGCCCTGCTCCCCTGCCTGCAGGCTGCGGTTGGCCTGGCTGTGCCAGCCAGAGGGTAGACATGAGCTCCAGGCTAACGTTAACGTGTCCCGGCAGGTGCCTGTGCACACGTTGAGCTCCCACCAGCTGTCTCTGCGGCAGAGGCTGTTCCTGACATCTCGCTGATCACGGGGGAGATGCGTGCTGCCCACCTCTGTGACCCCCCAGCCCCCCAGCCGCTCCCCAGCACCGCCCTGGCCTGCAGGGACCAGACGCGGGCCCTCGCGGAGATCAGCCCCGCTGGTTTGTGATTTGGTTTTGTGGTGGGGCTGAGCCAGTGCCCCCCTCCCTGCTCCCAGTAACAATTCCCTTTCTCTCTCCTCCCAGCCTCCTTCCTGGAGTCTCGCAGCTGGCGGGGCCTGGAGCAGCAGCTGGGGCAGACGCCTGTCTCCAAGGCTGTGCAGGGCCGACGAGGGATTGCCATTGCCTACGAGGACGAGGGGCGCGAGCAACCCTGATTTGGGAGCAGCGTCAGCCAGCGCAGGAGGCGTGTGGAGGCCCAGGCACTGCCGGCCGCCAGGCGTCGGACCCGTGAGGGTCTTGCAAGGGTCCGCACCTGCCACCAGCCAGCCCTGTGCTGGATGCAGCCTTGGCTCAGTAGTACCGCAGTGGGAGAGCAAGAGTTGTGTGTGTGGGTGTTCGGGGGTGCCTGCAGCCCCCTGCCTCGCAGCCAGGGCAGCAGCAGGGCCAGGGCAGGCCCTTGGCCCAGACCGGCCTCCGAGGGCAACCCAGTCCAGGGCAGCTTTGGCCCCACACGGAAAGGACACAGCTTCACAGGAGCCAACAGCACCAGGCCTTGGCTGACAGCTGTACTGCTGCTAACTAAAGCTGAACTGAAAAGGACTTGTGAGTGAATTGTCTTCCAGAATAAAACATGGGCTGAGGAGCGTGGACAGGGATGGTACCCGGTACCCCAGGGTGAAAACTCAGAGGGTGGTGCCCACACGGGAAACGCAGCCTCGTGTGTCAGCCAAAACCAGCCCCAGAGGAACCACAGCTGGGACCCCCACAAGTGAAAGCAGGTTCCCAGGCTGGGCTGGGGGACTGAGGCAAACGGGAGAGGGCTCTTCCCCTGTGAGGAAGGGGAGAGGGGCGCACACATCCCCTAGTGGGGATGGAGTCTGGCCCCTCTGGTGTGGGGCAGGACCGTTTCTGCTCCATGAGCTGCCCCACACTGGGCAGGAGAGCACAGCAAGCAGGGAGACTGGTTTTTGCCAGCGAGGGGGGGACAGGAGTTTTTGGGGCACCCCAACCTTGGTTTTAATCCCCTCCACCAGGCCCTTCCCCAGAGGCAAGGTGCAGGCAAAGCCCGGGCACCACAATAACGACAGCCACAACATAGAAATATTCTTAATATAATTAGGTGCAGGGTCTCCCCCCTCCCAACCGCACACGCACAAATGAGCAGGGGGCGAGCCCCCCCCACCCAGCCAGCCACTGCCACAGGGGCAGCCTCCCTGCCGAGGGGCACGGGCACCCACAGGGAAGTGCTGGGGAAGGGCCGGTGGCCCGGGCACGGGGCAGCCTGCGCTGGGACAGTCCTGCCCAGGCTTCCCACCCCCGCCACCGCCTCCTGCAGCCGGCACTCCTGTCCCCTGCGAGGGGGGAGCATGCTGGGGAAAACAAAGATGCTGACACCAAGATGCAGCCACCAAATCTAGCTGAGGAGCGTCCCAAGTGGGTTAATTCTAGGTGGAGGGTTATTCTACGAGCCGTACTGCAGCAGGGCGGGGAGGATGGGGGGGCTTCCTTGCGGGAAAGAGCTGATCCGGGCAAATTGTCCGCGGTCGTGGCCAGGTGCTCAGTAGTCTGCTGTGTACTCCGTGCCATGCAGCCCTCGGCACAGCAAGGTGAACTCCTTCACCATCTCCTTCACTCGCCGCTTGTTCACACGCTCTCTGCTAAGACAGAGGGAGGGGACAAACATGAATCAGGAGGGACACACCAGACCGCGCAGGAGGGTCGTTCCCACTGCGGCGTGGGACACAGCCATCACAGGGAGAGGGTGCACGAACCTGAGGATCTGCTGGCTGAAGGTCTCCTTCTGCTCGGGGCTGACGCGAGCCGAGGGGAAGCCGTCCTGCTGCATGGCCTCCTTGATCCAGACACTCAGGTAGCTGAAGCAGTGCTTGTTCAAGGCAAAGAGGATTTCTGCGAAGTGATCCATGAGGCTGCGGGAAGCCTGGCCACCGACGCCCTGCCACAGCACAGACAGACCCTGCTGAGCCCCTGCCTGCACCCACCCACGCTGCCAGGCTCTCTGCCCCGGCTCTGCAGGGTGCTGCTCAGGAACAGAGCCCAGAGCTGCCCGGGCAGCCCGCGGTCCTGGCGCCTCTCACCTCCAGCACCGCCTGCAGCAACACTTTGCCGTTCTCATGCACGACCTGTCCCACCGGAGCGATCTCTCCGCAGCGGGGCAGCAGCTCCGTCTGCAACACAGAGCCCGGCCCGCTCAGCGCCAGGTTGGGCTCCACTCCGCAGCACCCCTGCCCAACCGGCAACCCCACGCCTGCCCTCCCAGCTCTCAGCAGGCCGCACGATGGCACGGTACTCACAAAAAAGCCACAGGATGCTTTGACTGTTGGGGCCTCAGGGAACTTGAGCGAAAGGACTCCTGCGGGCAGAAGTTGCTCGGGTTAATGGCCAGAAACAGCGCAGGCTATCCCAGACCAGCCCCCGGTCCCCAGCTCCCCGATTTGGAGCCCATGGTACTCACCACACTGAAACACTGCTTTGACATCCAGGTTGCTACACAGGAAGAGGTCCGGCTTCCTTTTCAGAGCCTGCAAGGCACACAGACAGGCAGCATAAACTCAGTGCTGCAGAGGCAGCCAGGAAACCTCCAAGGAACGCGGTGCCCCAGACAGCCTCTGCCTGGATGCACACTTACCTGGGCACACCCACGGCAACAGCAGATTCACACAGCACAGCAGGAAACCATCACCTTCCCCCCCCCCAAGAACACGTCAGTCAGGCAGCCAGGCGGTTTGCTGTGTTCAGGGACCGCTGACCCCAGGACCTGAGGACAGATGCCACTGTGGCGTACACACAAACGCTTCAGAGACAGGACAGAGGGCTCCGGTCCCTCCAGCACAGGCCAGGCAGCAGCACGACTCCCAGGACAAGGACAGCCCTGCAGAGACCAGCCACCCATGTGCTTTGCTCCTCTCAAAGGTGCTGGTGTGCCTGGGGTCACAGCAACTGGTTCAAGCAATAACCCCAGACTGGACCAGCAGCTTGCTGTGCTTAGGATCAGGGCAGAGAAGACGAGATGCCAGCGTTGCTTGGCAGTTCCTGCGCAGTGAGTATGAGATCAGAAAAGCTTTGGGTTTTTCTGCCACACGGTGATTTCACCAGCCACTGTGGGGATCCAGCACTGCTGCTGGGACACCCTGCGCTGTGGCACCCTGTACAATGGCTCGGTCACCCTTGTACCGGCACAGTTACTGGACAGAAATGTTTTAGCCTGCACCCTCCACTCTGTAGGAAAGGCTTCTGCCCTACCACAGCAAGCCCTGCTACGTAAGGCAGCCACGTCTGTGCCCTGACCACCACGCCACCGTGCCCACTGGTGTGGGGCAGCACTGGGGATGACAGCCATGCCTCCTGCCCTGCCGTCACTGCAACACTGGGGACAGCAGCCGCAGCACTGGAGTGGCCCCACTCTGCCTGGAGCCCAGACAGCAGGATACCAGGGCAGGCAGCCACCAGGCTGAGCTGTGTGCAGGGCCACTTGCCTCCCTCTGAGCCTGCTCCCGGGGATGAAAGCAGGGACAGCTTGCAGCCAGCAGCACCCAGGACACACAACCATCTGCCCACAGCCATGATCTCTACTTATTTCCTACTTCCTTATCCTGGGAAAGCCCATGGCCATCTGCCCAGTGCAGAGAACATATGCTGGAAACCAAAAAGCTGAGGAGCAGGTTTCAGGGTTACCCCATCTCCTTTCTGACCCATCACACACTGCAAGAGAGGGCTCAGGTTTGGGCACCGAAGGCATCGCTGTACCATGCAGAGGTGACACAATCGCAGGGACCCTCTTCCCTGCTAGATTCAAGTGGAGACCTTCACAGGGGCTATCAGGGGCCGCGTAAAGCCTGTGTGTATATATACAGCCCGTGTGCCATCCCTCCTGCCGCGCCAGCACCACCATCAGAAGGCTAGCTAGCGGATGGGCAGTGGTTTAGAAACACATCCACTCACAGCAGCTGCTGCCTAGTCACCCCCGCACTGGACCTGCAAGAGGCATTGCAGGTTTCAGCCACTGGGTCTGCGCCTGCTGGGGCCCTGCTGTAGGCTCCAGAATGGTGCCCACAGCCCTCTCCCCCAGCACGCTGCTCCAGGGCAGCTGGCTCGTGATACCACCCAGCTGCAGGTTCCCCTACCCTGCCGAGGGGCTGGTTTTAACCCAAGTCCTTCACGCTGCAAGACTCTTCAGCTGGCACAAGTTTTCAGATGTGCTAAGGTTGTCACCTACCTGCAGGGTGCACCTCCCAGCCAAACCAGACCCGTGGCAGGCAAAGCCCCCCCCCCACAAGCTCTCCCACAGGCTCGCCGCAGCATCTGCTCCTCACTCCATCAGTGCCTGGGGAGAAAGTGTGCCAATATTGCCCTCCTTCCCCTAGGACACCTCTGCTGAGGGCACACAGAGTGCAAGCTCAATCTGGGCACACGTGCACATGCCCAGTGTAGAACAGGGATGCTTTTTACCCCCATGGGATGGGGTCCTGTGGAGCTTCTCCCATTAGCAAGCAGCACTGGGTAGGTCCAGCTGCTCTTTCCCAGCACCAGGAACCCTGCTCAGCCCTGGGGCCTCTTACTGCCAGGCTGTCCTCTCTGTCTCCTGCCAGAGGAGCTCTGCTGACATGTTCTGGGATGGAGACAGGTCTTTAAACACTTTCAAACATCTCCCCGCATCCTCTGCTGCAGCAGCCACTGCAGAGGTAGGCACTGGCTCTCTGGCAAGGGCTGTCCTACAGGTTGGCACAAAAAGGATATTGAGTTCTTCTTCGTGGCAGCTGGGAGAACCCCAGACAGGTCTTCAGAGCAAGCTTCTCTTCTGTGCCTAGCTCTTCAGAGGCAGGCAGGCAGGCACGGAGGGGACACACTCCCCCCACTCCTCCAGCAGACAGCGGGCAGTGGGGGGAGCTGCATGGCCAGTTCCTGCAGCTCTCCAGAGCACACAGATCAAGCACCACCACCTTGTCCCAGACCACACGTATGGTGGAGCAGAGCCTCCAGCTTTGGAAAGGACACGTGAGTTTGGCCATGCACCGGGGCCAGGAAGGAGCAGTCAGCCTCTGCCTGCCAGGTAGAGGGGATGCTGAGCCCGTATCACCACAGGGCTCTATGACTCCAGCTGGAGCAGGCATGGTGGAGAGCTCAAGGACCGCTTCATGCAGCCTGGGCCAGCCCAAGGAGGGAGCGAGGTATGGAATGGCAGCGGCTGGGCCATCACAGAAGGTCTGTCCTGCATCTTCTGTCCAGCAAGGCCCCACTTGCCCAGTCTGCCCCAGGGCTGCTGGTCAGGAGAGGTCACTGCAGCGCTTCCGAGGTCTGTGCTGGCATGGAGACCTGCTGGAGGTGGGTGGATGTGCCTGCAGCCCCGGTGGGGAGGCAGGCTGGAGACCCCCAAAATCCCACCTGCAACCGGGAGCATGCACACGAGTGATACCTGCTGGCCAGGGAGCGTGCAAGAGCTCCCACACACCAGAATCCACCTGGCTTTGCCAGTGCAGACCCACGTGCAAGCCCCAGCCTGAGGACAGATCTCATTGCAAAGGGTGCTGGCACCGCTCCGTGCAGCACTGTGACAGCCTGGTTATTTTACCCTTAGCTTTGAGTAGTAATGATGGCTCCAGGGTCTCCAGCGTCTGTTAGACATTTGGTGTAAGCCAGCGTACTCTTGTGACGAGCCAGCCATCGTCAAGAGTGGATTGCCAATTAACATGGTGGCAAAATGATCAGCCACACCAACTGGGCAGTCCCACGGGCTGCAACCGGCCCAGACAGTTGACCTGTAAGGTCAACTGAAATGCTGTCACAGAGAGAGATGGTTCCCTGTGGGCCGGTGACAGAGGGCTGCTGTGCCCTATCAGGAGGTAGGGGAGAACTTGCTGGCAGAGGGAGAGGACAAAACCACTGCCTTTAAGGACAGAAGAGACAAATCTGAAACAGGGAAAATGGTATTTCCACTAAGGTGGTCAACCACAGGAACAGTCAGCACAAAGTTTCCCCCTTGACACACTCTTGGGTCCAACCCTGCTGCTGCTCTGGAAGATGCATTACTTCACCAAGGGCTCTGCAGGCAGAGCAGACTGGTATGGAACAGCCCGTACCACACGAAAATTAGACCTGAAAAGATCTGTAGTTCTCTCCCAACTTAAATCTTTGGATCTACAAATGCTCAACAGCATTACAACAGAGCATGGTCCTCTGGAAGGGGACAGGCTGGACCCACCTCTACCATCAAGACAGCTCTTGACGTCCTGAGAGCAAGCAGCCAAGCAGGGATGGCAAGGCCATTTTTTGATGGGTTTCAAAGCACCCCACCACATCATCTGTCTGGGAAGAGGGGCAGGCCCAGGAAGAGGAGAAAACCTTGAAATAAGTCCTATGTGTGTGGAAAGAGGACAGGGATGGGATCCGTTGGTCAATGTGGGGCTGCTGGAATAAAGCCCAGGAAAACGTCAGGTCTTGAGTGGGTGGTGGTGGGCTGGCAGCACGATGTCAGATGTCTTGCAGTGATCCAAGACAGAGCAGCCATGGAGGTAGGAGCCTCTGAGCTGCTCTTGCAGCAAAGTCCCCAAAGGACACAGACTGCCTGGAGATCGGCACGCTGGGACTAGGCCAGCTGCCAGCACGCTGCCCCAGCGTCGCCTGCAGATCCTGCCCATGAGGACAGCGGGTAGCAGCTTCCCAGGAGCTGGGATGGGTGGTGTTTGCCCTCACAGCACACCCCACAGAAGTGCAGCACGGTTGCACTTTTCTCTACAAGAGAGCACAAACGTGCAATGTCCAGACACAGAGAAAGACTCCAAGCCAGAAAGAAACTTGGGTCTTTCCAAAGAAACAACAAATAGCCCTGGAAGAGTCTCTCAGGGGCACCTAATACCCTGCCCTTGGCAGGATCACCTCTACCTGCCCTTCAAGAGCAACAGGCTTGTTGAGGCCTTTCGAGCTCTCCAAGCAACAGCAGCTCTTCGAGTGACCTTCCAGTGCTTCCCCGCACTCTCAGAAAGATCTCCTACTGTTTGTCCCACTCAAGGAGAACAGAAAAGGGTTTTTACGTATGACTGGGAAATTACCTTTCACACACTCCAAGACTCATGCAGCTCCTCAGGCTCCCCTCAGCCTTTCCTCCTCACCATACAGACAAGGTGATCATCTTCCCAGATGCTTTTCTCTGTGCTCTCTGGTCTGTATCTACAGAATGTTGTGCCCCAAACTGGGCTCAGTGTGCGAGCAGAGGTCCCACCAGCACTGAGTGGCTGGGGAGGACACCTCCATGAACCTCACACACAGACCCCATTTACCATCCTCCCATCACGTTCAAAAACCTTGTTAAAATGTCACAGCTTCCAAAACCGGCCCTGGAAAAAGCTGTGAAGGCTTTCTGATAACCTCAGTTATGTCACGTCTTTCAAGATGAAAAGCAGGGAAGAAAACGCTGCAATATCTTTTGTGAAATGTGATGGGTCTCCGTGGGATCTGGGCATCAAGGTGAGACCCGGGAGGAGCAGACCCTGCCCGGGGGGGTGTGTGAGGTGCAGCCCCCTCACCCCCTCCACCCCACAAGACCCGTGTGTGGGTCGGGCAGCTGTCAGAGGGGGCTGGCGGCCAGGGCGTGATGGACACTCCAGGCACCCTGCCTGGGCTGCCGGCAAGGGCAGGATGGTGGCAGCTCTGGCAGCTGCCTGGGTGGGTGCTCCTGCACAGCCACCAGGCCAGCACACATGGTTAGAGGTCTTGCCATTACTGAAACGAAGCAGAAAGTGACTGCCGCGCCCCTCCTTGTCACCGACCCGCCCTCTGGGTAGGTGCCAGGGGACGCGTCTCTGATGGGGACACTGAGCGCATGGAGAACATCAGGGCTTCTCCCTCAAGGGCCACGGTGGGCTGAGGAGCATGCTGGGCTCCCACTGCTCCCGACAGCTGTATATACACACGCAGCATAGCACCGGCCCTGCCTGCCCACTGCCAGCGGTGACACCAGTGCCAGCCCCACGAGCCAGCCCGTGGCCCCCACCACGCCGACACAAACCATCCCCGCACACCACCAAGCCAGCGGCACGGGAATGCTCCTGGGCTGCAGGAGCTGCCAGCGCCCCGAGAGGCTGCCGGGGTGGGAGGCAGCGCGGCACCCTGGCACATCCGGACGCCACCACAAGCACGTTGCTCAGAGCCAAACCCTGGCAGCTGCCTGCTACCAGAGCAGGGGCTTCCTCCCACCGGCCCTGGGGCAAGGCAGCCAGCTCAGCCCATCTGTGCTCAGGAGGACCCATTGAAAGGCAGGGAAACGGGGCAGAAAACATCCACTTAATGCTCTGATTTTCCTGTCACCCTAGGGTGACGGCAGCAGCAGCCCCAAGCGCCCCGCGCCAGCTTCGGCAAGGCGAGGGGGTGGCAGCTGGAGGCTGCCCTGCGGAGGAGGGCACTGCCCTGGGGATGGTGCGAACCCAGAACTAAAGGAGAATGTTTTGTTTTCAACTTCCACGGAAACAGATGGAGAAACTCGATATTCAACTAAAAGGAAAAAAACGTTGTCAACATAAAGCTAAAAATAGGTTTAAATTGAATTAAAAAGAGAAAGAGAGAGAACAGAAAGTGAATGAATAAGAAACTAAAACACACCTGTGCCAGGAGTTGCATAAATGAATCAACAATATCAGGATGATCCCTGGGCCCTAAAATATAATAAAGATGTAACTTAAGAGAAAAATCATACAAACAGCAACTCAACATCATATAGTTATGTGATACAGAAAGAATTTACAAGTGAAAACAGGAGTGTAAGGGAGGAGGGGTGTGTGGGGAAGGGGATGGGCAACATGAGCAGCTTGAAGCAAGTTAAAGAAACAAAACATACAAAAAATCATGAAGCTTGGAGAACCCAAGAACAGAAAGAAACTGCAAAAGAAAGGGTCTGAAGCCCCAGGGTCTCCAGCCAGCACCTGGGTGCTGCAGAGCCAAGGAGATCTTCGTGTCCTTGGGGAGGAAGAGGAGGAGCAGGGGCTAGCTGGGCACCATCTCCACAAGGAGAATTAGAGTTTTTGCACTGTGGGGACTGAGCGGGTGTCTTCAGAGCACCATTTGGTCCTGGAAGATAACTGCAAGTGAACGACAACACCTCAGCAAACGCTTGACAGGCCCGGCCGGGCTCAGGCGTGCACATGCTTCTCACCAGCACCAGCTGCTCAGGAGCCCCTGCCACGGTCACCCTCCCGCCCCGTTCCCAGATGCTCTCCGAGACCCTGAGTCCAGGACCCTCCTGGAGGTGTCCTCCAGCATCCTCCTGGGAGAGAGCAGCTCAGTGCCCGGAGATCTCCATGCCAGCACTACTCACCCTACCTTGGTATCTGACTGTGCACAGACACACCTTGGCCCCTGCGGGGTGAGGCATCCCCCCGTCTCCTGCCGCCCATGGGCTCAGCAGAAGGGGCTCGCCCTGCCCCCCCACCAAAGGGGACCCACGGGGCGGGTGAGAGCACACAGTCAAAGCTTGTGTCCAAGCGCTGGCACAGCCCGGGCTCTGCCCCCTCCCCTTTCCTCCTGCAGACATGCCTGCTGCTGCCTGGAGGCATCGCCGCCTCCCCGGGTGCCGAGCCAAAAGGGTTCCAGCGCAGACACATCCACACGCCGCTTGGCAGGAGCGGGGACCTGATCTCCGGGTTAGCCCAGCTCACTTGCCACTGACCCCCGTGACCCCTCAGCGCAGTGGGATTTGCTCGGACCATGGCATGATGGAGAAGCAGGGGTCCTCACACCTCTCCCACCTCTCTAGAGAGCTCTCAGCCTTGTACTGGGGCACAGCATCACTCTACCCGGCACCCAGCTGCGAGCAAAGGACAAGACCCCTTGGGGACTGCATACGGACGTGCTGAAGGACCAGAGCCAGCAGGTCCAAGGTACATTTGTCCCTGTCGCGGGCCAAGTCACTGAGAGGCTGAGGGGAGCCACGGTGTGGAGGGGCCTGTCCTAACCCCATTCGCTTTTTGCAGGGTGGGCGGCGAGCCAAAGAGGGGCCCCTGCCCTGCGGGAGGATGCCAGCATCCTCAGCACCACCGCGGTGACTCGCTGGCCAGCAGTGACTCTGAAAAGGTTGTTTCCCAGATGTCCACACACACGTCTTCCTGCTCATGCAAGGGCTTGATTCCTGGCCGCTGCAAGCAGCACTGGCCCCCGGAGGAGCCCCAGGATCTCCTGGGGAGCACAGCCTCCCTGCCAAGCAGGACTGGAGCTCCGGCTCGACCCTTGCAGCACGCGATGCCCAGCCCCTGCAGAAGCGGGGCTGTCACGGCAGTCCAGAGTCTCACCCAGGGATTTTCTGCTTCTGCTGCCCTGCAGGGAAGGTACCCACCTTCCAGGGGTTGGGATGAATCCAAGAAACAGAGATGGCCCCATTAGCTTAGCTAGGAGTGAAAACAGCCATTCCTGGTAAGACGCCTCCAGACTCCATGCATGCAACAGCCTGACAGCCCCAGCGCTAAGAAAAGTTAATCCCACGTACCTTGCTGGAAGAGGGTCAGCGTGACTGAGGTAACGAGCAAGAAGAGGGCCTTGATGGGAGGGAAGTGGGCAGGCTCATGAGCAAAGATGTGAACCAGCTGCAAGAGAGAGTGAAGGACTGAAGCTGCTGCTGGCCCTGCGTGCCCCCGGTCTCCCTGGGGAGCGGCAGTCCCAGCCCCAAGCACGGCTCCATACCTGCCGGGTGAGGTCGATGGCGGAGGCCTGGGGAATGGTGCTGTACATCTGCCCCAGCATCTCGCACAGCTGAGGCACCATGGGGGCAAAATCATCCAGGAGAGTCTTCACGGACTTCTCAAAGATGGCACAGACAGACTGTGGGAGAAGGACAGCATGAGCAATGGGCATCAGGAGACTTCTCCCAGGGTGGCCAAGGCCTGACAGAGGAGTACCAAGGGAGGGAAGAGCTGGCAATGGGGACAGGGACCAGCCAGGAAGAGGGCTCAGCCCTGCTCTGGTACTGGTGGCCTGTCCTGCAGCACAGGATGCTCCCAGACACTGGGAAACATCCTTCCCACTGCTGCAGGAAGGCTCCCTGAGGGCCAGGGGGAAGAGTGGCTGGTGGGAGACTCTACACATGGGCATTACTGGACTGAGTAAACTGGAGAAACACCAAATGACACAGGTCCAGATCAGAGCAGAGCTCTCCCCTTATGGAACACAGGTTTGGTAGACCACATCACCCATCTCCCTGCTGATGGCAGGGTCTCTGTACCTGCAGAGGAGCAGAGCTGATGGGGACACAAGACAGACAAGAATGGCTGAACACTGATGGTGACAGCAAGCAGAATGGGTCCAGACAACCCAGAAAGGCACCCCTCTGACAGGGCATCACCCAGTGTCTGTCCTTTGCTGTTCCCAGTTCAGGTTAGCAAGGACAGGCAGAGCTGCAGGCAGTACACAGGAGGATCCTGGTTACCTCCACCACCTGGGCATCATTCAGCCATTTGCTGAGGACCTTCTGTATGAGCTGGAAGACTTGCTGCAGAACCACCACCACCTGTAAGGAACAAGAGGGACTGAAGAGACTTGGCCCCCATGGCACCAAGGAGGGGAGATTCAAGACTAAGCATGGCCTGAACTCAAACCTTCAGGCACCACTGCTTCCCCCTCCACAGTTGGGCACCTCTCAAAGCTGGCAGGCAGTGCCTGGGCTGTCCTCCAGAGCAGTGGCCAGCCAAGAGGGATCCTGCAGGTCACCTCTGCCCACCTCAAAAGCAGTGAGATTTAGCTGGAATGCACTAGAACTACTCTCTTCATGGCACACGCTGTATTCCCCATTAACCCCCTTCTCCTTCTGGTACCAGCAGTGAAGAGCGAGGCTTTGGCCAGGCTGCAGCAATGAGCATCGAGCTACCGCTCTACTCACTGGGTTGGGTCCTTGCTGCACTGGCATCTTCTTGACCTCGGTGCTTTCGTGGTCATCATCGTGGTGGCTGATGTCTAGGGTGGTGAAGAGGTTGGAGAGCAGGCCCAGGATGTGGATGATGGCCAGCTTGTTGGAGGGATTGGGCTGTGAGGGAAAATAAGGTCAAAGCGTGAGGCGGACAGCACCGCTCAATCAGAGTCATGCCTCTGGGATCCTCAGGAACCGGGACTGCAAAGGGCCAGAGGGGCATTCCCTGCACTGCGCTCTCTCTCAAGCCCACGTTCAAGAGAACTGCTTCACCACTGCAGCCCCGGGGCTACAGCCAGCGGGATAAGCTGCTTCAGGATGGAGGCAGCACAAGGGCACTCACCGTTTCGTCAGCCAGCTTTTCCAGCTGCTGGATGTAGGGGGTGATCAGGGAGTGCAGGTTCTTCAGGATCTCTTCCACTTGCAGCGCAGAGAGCAGGAAACCAAGAGCCTGCATCAGCCACATGCACTGGCTCGTCTGGGACAGAGAGGAGACACAACGGGGCAGGTCACTGCCCAGCCTGCAGCCCTACTGCAAGCCAGGACCCAGGAGTGCTGCAGCTCCGGAGCTGCTCTGTCTGGGTCACTCTAGGTGCATCTCACGGTAGGAGAGAGGAGCAGCTCCCTGTCAGCATGGCAGAGCCCAGGGAACAGGCGCTCTGCCACCAGCACCTGCCCTCTTCCCAGCAACCCGCCAAGGAAAGACCAGCTGGTGCCCAGAGATCTCCATGCTGGCACCACTCACCCTACCTCAGCACACCATCCTTTGCACAACCTGTCTCAGCCCCTGCGGCATCGAGTGTCCCACCCCGTCCTGGTCACTGGCACAGCCCGGGCTCTGTCCCCACACTTTTCTCCCTTTTTCCTCTTACAGAATCATAGAATCACTAAGGTTGGAAGAGACCTCCAGGATCATCTAGTCTAACTGTCCCCCTCCACCTATTACCCACTAAATCATGTCCCTAAGTACCGGATCCAACCTTTCCTTAAACACCCCCAGGGATGGTGACTCCACCAGCTCCCTGGGCAACCCGTTCCAATGCCTGACCACTCTTTCTGAGAAGTTTCTCCTAATCTCCAACCTGAACCTCCCCTGGCACAACTTGCGGCCATTCCCTCTTGTCCTATCTTGAAGACATGCCTGCCGTCTCAGCATCCTTGGGCTTGGAGGGACTGGGAACTGCTGGAGTTCAGTCTCCTTAGGGTCTTCCCTCTCTATGGGGACACACTCCCCCAGCACGACCCCAGCCTACAGGAGCCCGGCAGCGCAGAGAGAGGCAGCCAGCAGCTTCTGCTGGCCCTGCACAAGCTGGCTGCAGTGCTGCGCTCTTCTCTGGGGACACCCCAACTTGCAATGGCACCCCTTGTGTCTTTGGCTAGGTGCAACTAAGGGGTATGGGGGGGCAAGCAGAACCAGCCAGAGGCGTGAGACAGCTCCTCTTACCTTGTGGATCTGCTTCATCAGCACCTCCTGCCAAAGAGAAGGGGAGAGATAAAGAGGAGGGTGAGTGCTGCAGAAAGCCCCTTGCCTTCCTGGAGGCAGGACTGATGCAGGAGATCAAGACAACCGAAGCCAGTGTGGGCACAGACAAGCAGCATGCACTCCCCACAACCCACCACAGTCAGGGAGCGAAATCCTTGTCCCCTGGTAAACCATTCCCCCAGCCAGCCCCCTCAGCCACGCAGTGAGGGGAGGCCCTGGCTCAGATGGGCTCTGCAGCAGGATGGCTCAAGGAGCCAACATCAGCCGGGACTTCCTTACCCCAGTGATGGTGTCCCTCAGACTCTAAGAGCAGAGACTCATCCTCTCCACCAGCCAGTCTGCTCCCAGTGCACACTCTGGCAGCTTCCCCAAACCCAGCCCTCCTCCTAGTGCCTTGGGACTCCGAATCCCATCTGCCTCAAATCTAGAGAGCCAAGAAAGACCATGGGACAATCTGCCCCAGCACTGCAGGAACCAGCTCGGTCTCCGCAGGGAGGCTTGAACACCAGGATGCTCCCCAAGATGCTCAGCAGCAGCACCTGCTGCCTGGAAGGTGCAGAGCCAGCACGATGCCACTGCGAACAAGGCAAACAAAACCCCGGGGAAGGATGGATGCCCAAGCGCAACCTCTTGGCAGTCATGTCTGTCACGGCCTGCTGCTTCTGCGCTGACAGCAGGACAGAGTCTACCACCTGGGTCTGCTGGCCTACAAACACGACAGACAAGAAGCCCCCCCATGCCAAGCAAGATACCCTGAGCTGCTGCTTTGCATCCCCCTGCCCTGATCCATGCAGAGGACAGGGTGTGCACAGAACACATTCCAGGCCACCGCCACGTGTCCATCTGCAACCAGATCTTACCTGCGACACGGCGACAATGTTGGCGGCATATGGCGGCAGGTCGTACTTGCACTCACGGCAGATCTTCTTCAGAGTGGAGACGCTGGAGATGGAGAGCTCAGGGTTGCCCAAGGCTTGGAGCACCAGCGGCAGCACGTTGTTAATCATGACGGGGTGATCAGCCAGCCACTCCGACAGAGCCCCTGCACATGCAGACAGGATCAGACCACAGGACTTGCTCCCCACATCCTGGGATGCTCAGCTTTGCTTTTCACTGCTGTTACTGCTGGGCAGGAGCAGTCTTAGAGGGGGTCCCCCTCCTCTCCCCACCCGTGTGTGCGCACAAGCCTCACCGATAGTGAACATGACGGTGTCGGCGAGTTGCACGTTGCTGATGCTGATGCGGGGAATAAGGCCAATCAGTCCCGGCACCACATCTGAGTAGTTCACGTCTATGGTCTCAGCAATGGACTGGAAGCCGTAGAGCAAGGCCTCCGTGTGCTGCCAGGGTGGGAGAGGCACCGTCAGAACCACGTGCTGACCCCTGATGCCCACCCCAGCCCCGGGCACTAGCTCAGCCCCCCCTGCAATGGCCGAGGAGGCTGATCCCCAGGCAGCACCAAGGACAGGGAGGCAGAAGAAGACCCGGCACCTGGGTCCTCTCGCTCACCTGCCATGTGGATGGCTGCTCCGTGTTGGTCAGGAGACGTCCCAGTTTGTCATAGAGGCTGCTCAGGAGCTCAGCACCCAGCATCTCATACACATACATCAATGTGTCAGAGATGTCCACCCTGCAGAGAACAAAGAGGGTCTCCAGACGCTGTCCCCATACCCTGCAGAACGCTCCACGCACAGACACGTTACTTCCCCTCCCGCTGCCTGCACAAGGACATTGCCCCAGCCCAATGCAGAGCAGTCCCAGGGCTTCCTAGGCAGGGCAGCTGGTGGCACCCCAAAACACCAGCTTGTTTCCATATAACCACTACAGCCAAAACAACTCTTTGTGAAAGCAATCTCCTCCATGTTCTGCCTTAGGTGTCCCCACAGTGCTCAGGCTCCGAGGAGGCAAGACGCTGCCTGCATCCTCACCTGCTTGACAAGCGAACTCAGCTCCAAGCCTAAAGTCACATCCAACATGCTCTGCTCCAGCTACCCAGGGAAAGGCACGCCCCAGCTGTACCTGTATATCCGAAACTGCTCCTTCTCATCCGAAGACCAGAAGCCATACTCCTCATCGGAGGGGAACTGGGCTTTGTGCAGCAGCACATCCACCAGCTGGAAGTAGACAGGCCTGTAGACCTGCTGGTACACTGCCTGCTTGTCCGGCTCGAAGGAGAGGATGTCATCCTGGCGGCAGGAGGAGGAATACGTCAGGTGTTGCAGAGGAAAGAGAAAGGAGCCAACACGCCTCCTGCACGGGAGGCTCGGGGCATCTCCCAGGGCTAGTGGGACCTGTTGCACTTCGGAGGCTGCATTTCCAGCTCTGCCTGACACCGAGCCCTTCTGCGGCAGCAGTGTTATCTGGAGCCAAGATGATGAAGGCCCAGCAGCCAGGAGGACCCTTGGCCTTTTGAGAACAGCATGGTTACAGCAGCGTGGCACTGCCCTGCCACGCCCTAGCCCCACGAGCACGCTTGCATCAGGAGCACGTATGCCTCAGACCCCCAGGAGGCAGGCTGGGATGGGTACCTGGGGAGCACAGCGCTCCCCTGCCTGCACCCGTATCCTCAGACCCATCTGGAGAAGCAGCGAGAGGAGGCGGGAGCCTCAGCCCGGCCCTGTGGGTCAGAGAAGCTGCCATCATGGTGCCGATATTGCCCCCCTCTTGGCCCACATTCAACCATGCTGCATTAGATTGCAGAGGAATGGAGCTGGGGGGATGAATGGTGGCTAAAAATAGAGCACGACGTGGCAGGGCTGCTCTGCTGGCACAGGGAACACTGGCCCTGGGAGAAAGACCCCACGCTGGACAACCACTAGCAGCCCCCAGCCCTTTCCTTCCTCCTCCAAGAGACCATGACTGCCAGCCCGGCAGCAGGTCTAGCCTGCAGTAAGCCGGCACACGCTCTCCTCCCTGCCTGCGGCTGGTGCAGCCATGAAACGAGGAGCTCAACAACCAGGTCTGCTGCTGGAAAAAAAAAATTATCATGAAGTTTTAATTAGTTATGTTAACAAGGCTCTTAAAGGCTGCTCAGACTTCCAAGGAAGCATGGGAGTGGAAAAAGCAAGCCACGGGGCCAGCACTTCTGAGCTATGTGCCCTGCAGCGGCTGCAGGTACAGGGCGAGGAGCGGGGGCATCAGAAATCCCTGGGGACCAAAGGCAGCCAGACCAGACCCCAGCCCCGGTGCACCGGTGCCTCTGGCCCTGCCCGGAGCACAGGATGCAGGCAGGCTGCCTCACGATGGCCACTGACCTGCAGCGTGTACCAGAAGGTGAGCGTCAAGGAGCTGGTGGTTTCATTGACAGGATAGTGCCCAGGGATGCCGGTGCAGAACATGATCATGTTGACCAGGGCCAAGAAGCTCTGCCAGTGCTCCACCTGGTCCAGGAGGGCCCTGGGGAGCAGAGAGCAGGGTCAGGGTGACACCACTGCTGGCTTCTCTGCCCTGACATGTATCACCGGGTGCAGAACAAGTCCCGGACAAAGCCCCACGTGGGGAGCAGTGGGCTGCTCCAGGCTTGTTCCCCTTGTGGGGACCTTCCCCAGCACTCACCGGGAGTGGTTCTCCCCCAGGGCCACAGCGATGCGGCAGATCCCGTGTGACGTCTCCATGTCCCCGCTCTGGACCGCCTGGCGCAGCTGCTCTTGGAGCCCCAGCACAGGGGGGATGAGCTTCAGGAGGGTGTTCACGTACCTGCAAGCACAGCCTGAATCAGCGCTGGGCATCACCTCACCGGCACCGCCTGCCATGGCACCCACCCCTTCTGATGCTCTCCCCGGGCTCCTGCCCAGCTTTCCCTACTGGAAGGCTGCTTTGTGCAACGGGATACATCCAGGAGCCCTTACCACTTACAGGGACTCTCCTCCCAGCCTGTGGCACTGGGATGAAGGCTGAAGTCCCAAGTACTCCTGCAGCGGAGCCTCTGCAAGTGAAGAGAAGGTGTCAGTGGGGACGGCGAGCAGGAGCAGGGTGGCAAGGGCAGACCTGCTGGGCTCTTTCCGCCATGCCTGCAGCCCGCGCTCCCCAGCTCTGCACAAGGGCGGCCAGAACTGCCGGTGGAAAGCTGCACAACCCTCCAGCATGGGCACATGTGGATTGTGCTCTCTGGCTGGGGTGAAGCGGGCAGCCACCCTTGGGGATTCCTACCCAGGGCGGATGCTGGCCCCACGGCATGTTCCCTCAGCCTCCCACCCTCCTGGGCTGCCGCAGCCCTGCACAGCACAGCTCTCCCACATCGCATCACGCACAGCAGCCTCCCCTCCGCGCCGCTGCCTGTAAGTGATGGTAACCAAGGCAACGAGAAGGAGGCAGCCAAGGTGAAACGCAGCCCAGGGCCCCTGGAGAGCGGCCGTGCCGGAGGCTGATGAGCAGCCTGCCATTCCCCTGCCCGCTGAGGCATGTTATCCGGAGCTGCAGCTATTCCGTGTGCTCCCTGCCTGCCCCACCACACGCAAGTGCGGGGTCAAGGATGCTTGGAGGGGGAGGCACACGTGATGCCAGCTCTCCTGATGCCCACCACGGGGAGGAGATGTGAGTGCTGACAGCAGGACAGCCACACATCTACCCTGGAGCAGCAGGGCTGCCCAGCACGCCCACAGCTCTCGCTACGGCCGTTGTAAGAGCAAACAAAGCCGTCATTGCCACCAGCACAGAGACAGAGCCACACTGTGGTGGCTGCTTCTAGCTCTGGGTCAGTGGGAGAAGACAGAGGGAAGGGGGAGTCTCTGCCTCGCCATCTCCTTGTGTGCCGCTCCCCTCTCCCCCAAAGGAAATCACACTGCGAAGGGGACAGGTATTTGTGCGTAAACCATTTTCACGCCCCATGAGTGATGCCGGTGGCAGTGTGGGAGCGCTGTGATAATGGAAAATTTGGGAATTCACCAGCTTCTCTCCCAGGGAACTGATGGGCAGTCAGGGTCAGCCCAAGGGAGCTGGTACAGGGGCAGCTGTGACACAGGGGACCTTCCACTGCTCCAGTGTAGGACAAAGCCATCCTTCCTCCGCAGCACTAGGCTCACATCACCTTAAAGATACTTTCACGACTTCGGGAGTTTATGACAAGGATCCTTCTTCTGCTGGTTGCCTTGCAACACTCCGCGTGCAGATGCCCAGACCTGAGCTAGCCCTCTGGACTCCCTGCACAGCCAACACAGAACCCCACCTGGACTGGCTTCTGTGCTGCAACCCATCCCACGTCAGGGAAGGTTTCCAGAAAACGTTGGGCAAACCACATCCTGAGCACCACCTCGCTCTGCTCACTGCCTACAACAGTGGTGTTGGCTGCTCCAGGGAGGAGCAGGACGGCGCTCAGTTGTCTGCAGACCCTACTGTAGACATAAGGGTCTACAGCGAGGAGGGAGACTCCTACTCTAGGTGAGTTGTTTTAACCAGCTGCCCAAAAGCCATGGCCAAGCCACCCAGAGCTGGGCTCCTCTCCTCCACATCCAGGAGCATGGAACCCCAGGCCACCCCACCTGCTCGATGCTGCTTCCCAGCCCCGAATGACCAGCTGGTGCCACGGCCCTGACCCAGGAGGCAGACACTGTGCCTGCCAGGCACCGCTTCCCACCCCCAGCACCCAAGCACCGGGCAGGGGAGGACAAGACCATCCCGGCCCAGGCGAGCCCCCGGCGCCCAGCTGAGCAGCCTGTCTCCAGCAGCTGAAGACGGGGGATGCCTGTCAAAGGCTGTGTGAACGTGGCAGCCATATGGTGACGGTTCCCCATGTACTTCCCTCCAGCGATTTGTGTTAGCCTTCCTGAGTGAGATTTGATATTTTGGTGTTTAGCAGGTGAGCAAATTTTTCTTCCGTGAGTTTGTCCGGTCCCTTCTCAAAGCCCAGTGAACTGCAGCATCCACAGCTCCCTCCATGGGACCAGCACCACCTCTGCTCTTCCCACAACCCTCCCCAAACCATGGTGCAGGGGACAACCTGCAGAGCGGAGGTACAGGCAGCTCACATGGGACAATCTCATCCTTCCTAATCTAAAATCTGAGCAACATCCTGATGAAAAAAACCCAACATATTAGAAACCTGTTTCTAATGAAGCTCTTGGAAAACTCCTCTAGTGCAGTTCCTCTGCAGGGATTCAGCACCAGGTGCCAAGACCAGGAAGGGGTGGGCTGGACACCAAGCAATCCCACCCAGGCACCTGCGATCCCGCCAGCCCCACCACTGCAGCAACACCCGGCTGCTTTCAGAGAGGCGGCTCAGTGTCCAACGCCCACACTCCGTAACTCCCACCATGGGCACACACCACGTGGAGGTCCCTCTGCCTTCCGACACTACCCACCAGGCTGCAGGAGCACAGCCAAGGGCTGCGTGCCAGCTCTCCCCCTCCAGCACGTGCCGCCGAGCTCTCTGACCCGCTTAGCTGGGGGATAATCTTCAAACGAGACAGAAAATCCAGCCCAAGCCTCCTGTGCAAATGACATGCAACAATATCTCTGTTCCTGGCCAAGCCTCCAAGGTTTCCTCTCAGGAACACCATGTACTAACAGAGGAGTGGTGTCCAGATTCCAGCAATGCCAGAGACACCCCCTCTGGGTGCAAAGGGCTCCCACCTGCCTGGTAGGTAAGGAGATCAAACACTTTGCACCTACAAATCTCTGCCGAATCATCTCTAGTAGAGAGGCAGCTCCTTGCCCGCAAGGTCCCGCCTGCCCTTCGCCTGGACACGGGTGGCAGCTGGCTGTTCCTGGAGTGCGAGGGGTGCCTTGCAAGTTGGTGTTCCCCTGGGAAGATGACCCCCAGGCTACCTAACCCTCAGTGGCAGAAGCCAAGCTCATGAGCCAGTGAGCCTTCTGCTGATGGTGGCAGCATACCTGCACGATCTCCTCCGTACCAATGTCAATGAAGCCGTCTGGGAGGGAGCAAGGAGGAAAGACACAGGGTCCAAAACACCCCGGGGAACCCATGGGAAAGTGGGGAGCTCTGAGACCAACTCTCTCATAGATCGATGCCCTGCAAAGCTCTGGAGAGGACCATGTCAGCAACCGAGCGCCAAGGATGCTCCGAGCCTGCGGCCAGGGGCGGCAGGGAGCCAGGCCCCTGCGGAAACAAAGGCGAGAGACCGTGGAGGAAAAGAGCAGCTGAAAAGCAGCAGGGATCTCCCAGACTCTCAAGAAAAGAGACAGAAAGGTCAGCATACTCCCTGGGGGCTCGGGGAAGAGCTGGATCCGCTGCAGCTGAGTAACAAAGCCGGAGGGGCGGGACAGCCGACACCAGGGGAAGCGGGAGGAGGGATGCGGGACGGAGGACGCAAGGAACAAAGGGGAAAAGAGAGCCCACCACAGCTGGGAAGTGGTGGCTCTGAGCTACCCCACTCCTGAAACTATTCCGGATCTCAGCATTGAGCACAGTCCTGCTGCTCCCTGGAGCGGCCGACACCACACGCCGCCTGGCAGGGCGGCCCTGTGACAATGCCACCGCTGTCCCTGCGCCCTGGCAGTGGGGGCTGCGCCAGGCTCACAGACACTGGGCAGCCTTTCAGGCCGGCTGCCCGCCCTATCCTGGCCACTGCCCGCACGCCTACGGACCGGAGGGTGCTCTGCCGAGGCAGATGATGCCTTCAGGGAGAAGGATGGAGAGCAAGCGCTGGTGATGCTGCAAGGAAGCAGCCAGCGTGGCAGGACCGAAGGGGGCCAGAAACTGCATGGCAGGGTCAGCACAGGAGCAGAGAGGAAACTCCACTAGCAGCCATGATTCTCACCAAAATTGTCTTTGAAAGCTCAACAGAAAGCTCAGGTTTTTTAATGCACCTGAAGAACAAACAGCACTGCAGGGCCAGGCTCCTGCACCCATGTGGGGAATCACAGCCAAGGGACTTCTCAGCCTCAAGGGAAACTGGAAGGAGGAAGGCAGAGAGTTCAGCATTTCAGAACTGCAAATCACCTTCTCTCACCTCCCCATCTTCTGTACCAAGGGCTGTAACAAGGGCTTGGGTCAGCCCACAGGAAAAGCTGCTTGTGGTCGTCTTCTGAATGCCAGCAAGTGAGGCAACCCCCTCCCCACACCCAGCAATGCATTAAAATCCTGAAGGGTCCTTTTGCACATCGGGACATGCGGCCCAACCCCTTTGTCACTGAGGAGACAGGGTCCCCTCGAGCTGAGGGCCATGCTGGCTGCCCCTGCTCTGAAGCCGAAGGGAGGACCAGGGCTCACAACCACAGCAGCAGCAGCAGCATCCGCACCGCTGCAGAGGGTCGGAGCCTGCGCGATGCACAGCGATGCACAGGGATGCACAGCGGCAGCTGCTCAGCTCAGCCTTCAAGGAAACCCTCCTCTTCGGGGGAAGGTTGCTAAGCAGCCAGGAAGGGACGTGGCCACAGGAACCGGAGGAGATGTATTTTCCTTTCTGTGGGCATTAGTCTGAGGGCTGACAGCAGCTCGGGCAACAGGCAAGCTCAGAGCCTCGCAGCGCAGCCCCAGCAGCACCTACCCTGACCCCAGCCCGCGCTCCAGCTCAGCTGCTCCAGGGGCAGCCACGGCCACAAACAAAGGACGAGCTGTCGGAGCCAGGAGGAGGAAGACGGACAGGTCTGGTTTTATTATCTCTGCATCGAATCAGCTTCTTGAGCAGACCAGCAGCACAAGGCAGAGGAGGGTCTCAACTGGGTAACTCCTGCCTGGTTGGGCACTGTGGTGTCTGGAATAAGGAGTCAGAAGGGAGCACCCTCCTCTGCTTGCGAGCAGAAGGGTGGAGACGGACTGCGGTTGCTCAAGACTACATGGTGCCCATGGTGCAATGTCTTCCAGGACCAACCATGTGAAACCAGGAGCCTCTGGCTGCTCTTAACATCTCTCACTTCCAAACCCTGCCATCATCACCGCCAGGACGGATGGTAACTACTAAAAAGCTTGAGGTTTTTCCTCCCCACCCTGTTCCCCCACAGATGCCCAGGAGCACCAACCTGCAGCACACGGGAGAGGCTGCCCTTACCTCTGGGCATCGGGCTGGGAAATGGCATTGACAACAGCCTCCACCGCTGTGTCGAAGAGCTCTGGGTCCTGCAGAGAGGTGAAAGCTGCCTGGATCAGGTTCTCGCAGTCCATCAGCGGGATCTCCAGCTGCACCCAGCTGGAGAAGCACTTCAACACTTTCTGCTTGATGAAACCTGGGGAGTCCTGCTGCTGCAGCAGCTGCTCCAGCAAAGGGAAGACAGAACCACACTCCTGTGCCAGGACGCTGCGTACCTGCCCCTTGCGGTACTGCGGCAGGCGGCTGGTCTGAAACTCCTCGGGCAGCACCGTCAGCAGCTCCAGCAGTGCCAGACACCGTGCTCGCCCGTCCACGTTGGAGTCCTCTGCCTGGAACATGCGCACCATGTCTGCCACTGCACAGGGCCAAGCCTCCGGCATCATGCTGAGCGCCAGGGAAGCCAGTGCCACGCATAGCCGGGTCAGCACAATCTTGGAGCCGCTGGCAAAGCGGGTGATGTGGGTGAAGAGCTGCGATTTGAGGCTCTCGTACTGGTCAGCCGGGATGTCATTCCAGTAACGGGAGATTTTGATGTGGAGAGCGCTGGCACCAAAGTACTGGATCTCGGGCACCTTGTCCATGTTGAGAAGCAGCCAGCTGAAGTGCCACGCCTGGGGAGAGACCTGTGCCTGCATCAGCCATTTCTGAGCCAAGTTCTTGTTCTCGATGTTTGGGTCATAATACAGCTGATGGAGAGCCTGGAAGAGAGAGGGAAGCATCCTAAAGCAGCCACGGAGCACAGCTGCAGCTGGTCCCAGCAGGGGAAGGCTCGCCAGGACGGCGCACCAGGACAGAGCCTGGTGCCTGGGCGGTCCACCAGCCCCTGCCCTGCAAAGCCAGCCAGCCCCCCTCCCCACGTCAGCCTACATTAGCTGACCTCCCTCCTCGGACTCTCAGCAAAGCAAGAGCGATCTGGCAGTGGGCAAGGACCTGCAAAGCATTCTTCCCCTCCTCCTTTCACACAGCACCCTGGAAATTTCTTTTCCTTAGTCATCTCCCATCCTCACCTTCACTCACGCAGAACCCGCCTGCTTCCCTGCTGATGTGCTGTCGCTGGGGTGGGCACAGGACCCCTCTGCAGTGCAACAGCCGTAAGGGACACGGCACACCGGCACTCCTGCCTTCCGCCTGCACCCGCTCTCAGAAAGGTGCTGTGGATGCACTGTATTCTCAGAAAGCACGTGTGGCCCAAAGCCTGTGGTCAGGAGCCCAAGGAATGCAAGAATCACTGCAGATATTTCCATCAGGTTGTACACAGCCCTGGAAACCCACAGTCACTAAGCTCAGGGATTAATTCCTCCACAGAGTCCCTTTGAAGGATTCCCAAATGCCCAGTTACAGCTGAGCCAGGAGAGCTGGGATCTAATCCTGCCTCTGCCACCACCTCCTCTGGCAGTCGGGAGCGCTCGCTCCATCTCTCCGTACGGAGAAGAGGAACATCACTTACCTGCTCCGACAGCTTCAGCAGCTCGAGCTACTGCTTTGCTGCGCTCAGATCCACAGGAACAGCCTCACACGGGCTGCAAGGCTGCTTTACTTGGGGAGGAATGTCACACAGCTCGTAAGGTCAACGTTAATTAGTTACTTCTCCTGAGTGGGTGCAACTGGTAGGTCACCCTCCCACACGGAGGGGGTGAGTAACTACCCTTTGCCTGAACTCCATCATCCAGCAGCGGTTTTCTGCCTGGCGCAGTGTGTTTCATTTCAAATCGCTGGCTGCACACGCCAGGAGCAGGGCAAAGCCATGGCATCTGTCAGGCTGTCGGGCACCCATCACACCCCGCCATCAAATCCAAGGATGGTTCCAGCAGGTGCAGAGGATTTTTTTGTGTCCCTATCCTGGCTCCAGGTCTCAAATATCCTCCTCCTCCCCCCCAAAAAGCTCTATGAAATACTTGTGTGATTCTTGTACCCAGGAGAGGATTTAAACCCTATTTTTAAGCACGCAGAGCTGGCAGCCTGGGGCACAGGAACAAGCTTCCCAAGCAAGCGCCTGCGCCTCCCACTGCTTCCCAGCACAAGACCAAAGAGCATGACAAACTGGCAGGAACCTTACAGAGATGGCATTGCCTGGGCCATCATTTGAAACGGAAACGCCTCTGTTTGCGACTTTGTGGCGGGGGGAAATGAGGATAACCTCTTTGTGAGAAAGAAAGAGGTTATGAGGCACACCATAGGAGACAGAGCCAGCCAACACGGGCTGCAGAGGGACAGGCAACTGTCCCACTAACAGATGTATCCTGACACAGAAAAGGTTAACTCTAGATAAGCAGGACACAGGGAGAGAGAAATCTGTCCCGACCGAGTGGCCAAGGAGAGCCCGCGAGTTTACCAGCCACGACCCGCACGCTCGCCCTGTTCTCAGCTATCTCGGACTCCTGCCTGAAGCGTCACTCGGGCAGGAAGCACTGTCATCCCCTCCCGTCAAAGCAACAACTGGCTTCACTATCAAGCAGCAGCTGCAGATGTGCCAAAAGCCCAACCACCCCTGGGGCAGGAACCTGGCTCCTACCCCGGCTCTTTCGCTGAAGCCTGAGTCATCCTGCAGCAGAGCTGGAGCTCCCAACTATCTCCTCCATTACCGGCTCAGTCTCTTATTTGCTCTCATCAGACCTTGCTGCTTATTTTCATTGCAAAAGAAACCTCACTTGAGATTCCCTGTGTTGGTGACAGCCCACTCTGCTCCCTCCCTGCTCACTGGGCACCTCAACAAGGGGCAAAGACTGGCAGCGGTCCCCGCCGCTGCTCCCCAGCCTGGGACCCCTCCACACCTCCGCCCAGCCTCTCCGTGTACACTCCCATGCCTCGCTACTAATGGAGTAGGAGGTTTGTAAAGCACACACCACACCAGGTGTGGAGGACAGACCCGGCCTCCAGCGCTGGGTTTCCAACCCACCAGCTCCCCAGCCGCTCACCTCCTCCGGCTCCAGGGCTGCTTCTTCATGGTCCCACAGTGGGGAGCTGTGCAGGGGTAGCACAGCACTGCCCACACTCTGGGCACACCAAAGCGAGCCCCCGGCGTGATGTGTGCATGGGGTGAGCCTCACACAGCGCCGCGGGTGATGGGGAACATGGCAGGGCAGCAGAGCGGGGGCTGCCCACTGGGAAGAAGCTACGGGCTCATCCTCCCGCATGGCTGAGGCTCTGGGCACCGCTGGCTAAGGCCTGATCCTGCCAACGCCTTCAAGCAAGCAGATCCCAGTGTTTTCACGGGATCACCCGACTGAAGGGAGAGGAGTGAGCAACCAGGCAGAGCGCAGCACGAGGCTGAGGCATGAGCATCCTGCAAGTGGCCCCTGCGCAGGCATCCCGCCTGCAGCCCCAGCAGCAGAGACTCTTGTGCTGTCTAAGCCAAAAAACAATCGACTGCTGCATCGTAAGGATGGCAGGGAGGGAGCCTTGCCATGGATGCTCCCCCTTGATGCCCATGCTGGGGAGATGTCACTACCACTGCATTAGCGGAATGGTGAGCACTCAGGTCGCAAAACCTCTCCCCAGGCAGGGTCAGCTTTCCAGCCACACAGATGGCTTTCCCACCACCACCCACCACCCCCAGCACCTCGCCTGCACCCCTCACACTCCATCCACATTGCAGTGGTGCCCGCTGCCACCAGCGGGCTCTCCAGAGAGGCATCCATCACCCAGCAACACCGCCCCAGCGCCCCACTCCTCCCGCAGGGAGCCTCCCGTTGCTCAGCGCCTTGGGGAGAGAGGGTGAGCGGCAAGAAGACAAAGTCTACCAACTACACTAAGTTATTCAGAGGATGGAAACAAAGCTGACGTTGAAGAGTCACGCTGCAAGCAGTTGGAAGTCAGAAGAATATCCTGGTAAAACGTGGCTGCTGGCTTTCTCAGCCCCCTTTCCCACGTACCCCGCCTGGGAGGGGACTGGCCGCAGCGGCTCCCGGCTGGAGCACGGCTGATCCTGCCTGCGTGCAGGATGCCAGGTAGAGAGGCAAGGCAGCACGTGTCCCAGGGCTGCGACAGTGCACCCCACCTGGTGCTCTGCACAACAGGGGAGAGCTTTCCAGAGGCCCTCCGAGGATGAGCATCACCCATGACACAAGGAAAGGCATCATCCTCATCCCAGAGACAGGCACTGGCTGCTGTTGGACTTTGACACCACCATGCCAGCCAGCACTTTCAGGTCCATCAGGAAGCACTGGAGATGATGAGGGGAACTCATTAGTGCCAGCGGGGAGAAGCCGAAGGCATGAAATCAGGCAGTGACATCTTAACAGGCAGGCTTTGTGCATTCTGATTTGAACGGGTGGCTGCCACCAGACCTGCCTCCTCCACAATTAGACCTGTAATGTGAGAGCTGGTAAACAGCCCGGCTGTCAGCTATGCCCTTTGGCCAGGGAAGAAGCTTTCTCCAACATCAGCTCTGCTTGGTTGAAAATAATTCAAACTTGTTATGATGGCTCTTCCCTGCCCTAAAAAGCTGTGGCTGAAGTCTCAATCAGGCTTCAGATACTGGAGCGGTATCACCTGCTCAAGAGAGCCTGGAGATGCCCTGGGGCAGGGGAGCTTGCCCCAAAGGCACAGATCAGAGGTCCCACGCTGGTCACTTTGGGCAGTGAGAGGGGGACCAGTCCAAGGAGAGTTACTGCCAAGCAAAGGCACCTGATCTTACCTCGCAGTCTGGTATGACGAGGGGAAAGGAGCTGCTATAAGCCCAGCACCTCCCAGCCTCACCCCTTGGAGGTTCTGCAGAGAGCCCGCAGCCAGCAGCCTGTCTCCCCGACTGCGCCGTGTAAATCCATTAACACAGGGCTCAGCAGAGAGGTGTTGTGTCCGTGACATTTGTGGGGTGCTAAGAGGAGCCCTGGATGTGCAGGAGCACGCTGCCTGCTGTTTCCAAGGGGCTCCACAGGGAGATGGGTCACCTCCAGGGGCTGGTCTGCTTGAGCTAACGGATGTAACAGTGGGTACAGCTCTGAGGTCTGCAATCCAGCAGGGAAAACAGCAAGCTGCAAAACGTATTCCTGTTCTGCTCCTTGCCCCATGCCCACAGCCGCAGCGTGCTGGAGGCAGCAGTGGCCATGGCCCCTCGGCAGCCACCAGCCTTCTTCCAGCAGGACCCCCGGGATGTCCGCCGCTGCAGTCTCTCGCTGTCCTTTCTGGCTGAACGCACTCGCCCCGCCAGCGCTCCAGGCCTGCGACAGCACAGCCATTACCACGGCTCTGCCAAGCGCAGGGAACGTCAGCCCTGCCTCCCCCCGCCCCACGCAGCAGCCGTCCTCCCC
>VWZZ01005310.1:109426-128921 GCA_013399095.1 Psophia crepitans | reverse complement strand
TGGTTGTCAGCTGGAACCTGCAGCACTTGCAGTAAGGCAGCGCCATGAGCTGGCAGTGGCGCGACTGAGGCAGAAGCAGCCAGGCTGATCTCACCAGCAATTGCAACCAGCAGGCAATTTTCTCCACATCTAAGTAGGAGTTTGTGCAGAGGGCGCGGAGGAGGAATGAGCTCTGATCCTTCGGCAGCCGGTCGCCGGGGTGGTGCAGAAAGCACGGCGTATCCCCCAGAAGCAGCTCCCTCGAGCACACGCACTCCAGCAGCACCTTGACCCTGGCGTACCCTGCTGGTGGCTGCCCCGTGGTGTCCTGCTCCAGCTGGAAAGTGTGACCGGGGGGTGGCCGCAGGAACACGAGCGGGCGGTAGGTGTAGCTGTTCTCATGGACGATCCAGGTTTCGTAGGTGCCACCCATCGCAGTGGCTGGATACACCTGCGGCATGAAAGCCTTCTTGCAAAGCATCCGACAGAGAGCAAGGAGGTCAGCCACCAGCTGCTTCATCGCCTTGTACATGTTGGGCAGGCCCTGCATTGCCAAGGGGGTGGAGACAGCCAAAGACTTGAGGCCACCAAGGTCTCCCTCGTCCTTGTCCTCATCGTCCTCTTTGTCACTGCTGGAGCTGTGCTGCTGACTGCAGCTGGCAGAGGTGAGGATCATTTCCCTGGCCAGACAGCACACCACAGTGACCAGGGCCAGGACCAGGGGTCCTGCAACGGACCACAACAGCCACCACTGCAACACAAAAAAGAGCGTGGCTCCCTCGTTGCTCCTGCTCTGCTCAACCTCCAGCAGCAGACGATTCATCTCCTCCTGCAGAAACTCCTCGCGCTGCTGCATCTGCTCGGTTGTGGCCACATCCGTCTCACAGTCGTGCTTCAGCCCAGGCTGGATGGCCAGCACAGCCAGAAAAAGGGCGATTGCCGCAGACATGGCCTGGAGATGGTGGGAGGAAAGGGGGCTGAGCAGGGCTGGGAGGCAGGGAGCAGGGGAGTGGGGCCAGAGCCGCCTGGAGCTGGGGGCCGGTAGGAGAGGGGTTGAGGGAGCAAGGGGAGTGTCTGTGGGCACTGCCCGGGTGGGAGCCACAGGCTGTCCCAGGAAAGCCTTTGGGCACTGCTGTCGACAGGCTTGATGGGGTCACAGGCCTGGCTGGAGACAGCTCGGGTCACATCCTGCCAGAGCCGCCCTGATGGCCAGCCCCTGGCTGGGCCGTGCCCCGTGAAAGGCCAAGGGACACCTGAGCAAGAGTCTGNCTGGAGACAGCTCGGGGCACATCCTGCCAGAGCCGCCCTGATGGCCAGCCCCTGGCTGGGCCGTGCCCTGTGAAAGGCCAAGGGACACCTGAGCAGAGTCTGCTGAGGCCCCTTCCCTGCCACACAACCGCGTCCCGTGGAGCCACGGGCACCCGGCACATCCCCAAAGCCTCCCTGGGCCCCTGGCACCACTGGAAGCCCCGAGCACCTCTGCCCCCAGCCCCGAGGGCAGTACCGTGCCCTGCCCGGAGGGGCTCGGCTCTCGCTCTGGCTTAGACACCCCCCGGCCACCCACCCCGTCCCCCATCCAGCCCTGTCTGCCCCCCGCATGCTGCACTCACCACCGCCCAAGTGAAACTGAACTGGGGCTGCCTGGGGATGTCACTGGGCACAGCTCCCATTGTGACATGTTTCTCTGCTGTCACAGCCAGCAGAGCCGCGTCACCCAGCCGGCCGGCCCCGGCCTTCGTCCCCACCCCCTGCTGGTCCTGGCCAGCACGGCAAGTACCGACCCCTCCAGCAGGAGCCAGCTCCCAGGGCCTCTCTTGACAACACGGGCAGTCACCCCCATAACCGACATGGAAATGAAAACGGGGACTGTGGGTCGCTGATGGAGGTGCAAAGTTTTCTGGGCCAGGTGGTCTGACTCCGCGTTGTCTTGGAACGAGGAGCTACGAGCCCTTGGGCAGAGACAAAACTCCTCCTCCCTCTTCTCCTCTGGGATGCCTTCTGCTGGGGCAGCACTCAGCCCGGCAAACCGTGGAAGGATATAATAAAGGAAAGTTCCACCGTGTGCCTGTATTGACATATTTATAGAAAAAGAGTATGGAAATTGAACAATATTTTTATCAGAATACATTGGAGAATAATTTAAATGCCAAGGACTCTGAGAAATGTTGAACCAATGCGGTAGCATTTTTCCATGATCTGGGACTGGCCTTCTTTCATTAATGTTTTATGACAGTATGCCTTCCAGTTCTTGGAACTTGCCCAACCATCTTTTGGTTTTTGCCAGAGTTTCAGGTTGGTGCTTGAACTGGTTTGAGTTGCTGCTGAAAGTCCACTCTGGTCTTGAGCAGAATAGAGACAAGGCTGCGCACCATGTGGCTTTTTATCCAGAAATAGCGTCTCAGGGCAGAAGCGTCCAGCAGAGTAGAAATAGCATTTGATTCTCTCTGGTTCTTGGTTTAATGCATTTACTGAGACTGCAGGCATAGGTCGTCAGTCAGGAAGTCCATGATATGACTGTCTGTGCCCCCTAATCTACCGTTTTCTGGATACCTGCTGTCATGACGTGAAGGGTTACCTGGCCTGCAGGTGTATCGAGATTGTGACCGTGGGTTCATAGGATTCTATAATATTTCTCTCTTTTACTACAGACTACCACCAATACCACAAAAATCACCACTAGCCAGTATACACATACCTGTAATTAATAAAGCAAATATCTATCTATCTATCTATCTATCTATCTATCTATCTATCTATCTATTCATCTATCTATCTCAGGATATTACAAATTATTATTAGCAATCAGTGCTAGGGCAGTGATCAGTAGTATAGCAACAGTTACAGCAGCATCCAGTAACAGCAGCAAACACAGATATATAATACTACAAGTTACTAGAAAATTATTACTAGTGGAGCAAATATCAATAATTTAACAGCATATATGCTTACGATTGATTACTTACATATACGGTACCAAGTGTATTGAGCAGATCTCAGAAGGGGATCCAACCATCCCAGCAGTGGGAGGACAAACCAAACCAGCCCCACAAGTGAGCCCAGATGGGGGCACAATAAAACCCCAGGCAGTCTCTAATTATCCCTGAGACTGCAATTCTGTGTCAAACCTGACCGATATTAGACAGCTGCTCAAAAATTATGGGAGGGAAGGATGAATACACACTGCAGTCATAGGATCCCCATTTTGAGGAAAGCAGAATGTAGTGATGGCTTGCTTCAGCCCTATGGTCCACCTCTAAAAATGCAGCGTGACTTGTCTCTTCTAAATGCTGTACTTGTTGATTGTTTGCATTTCAGTAACAGTTAACGAGTCCACCCCAATGTATCACTAATAAAACTAATTTGTAAAGCAGCATTAATACTTTCAGCAAAAATAGAGGTATTAAAATGTAACAACTCCTTTGGACATTTTGTGGGAACAGGCATTACTGTTTCTCCATTTCTGGGAAAAGAAACAGGTGATCAAATTGTGCAGAGACAGTTGGGGTGTGAAAGTTGCCAGTGCTGTGGTTTGTCAGTGGGGAAAGAGCCTTGAGAGAGGAGGGGAGAGTTGTGAAAAGAAAGAGAGAAGAAAGGCCAATTTCCTGTCGGTTCTCAGTGGTTGTGTGAGTGCTCTGTGTGTCTGTGATCTGTGTGTCTGGGCATGTATATATGTATATTTGTCATGTATATGTGCTCTCTGTGAATATGCCTACTAGGAATACATCTTCAGCCTCAGTACTGGTTGGACCTGGGGACATGGAGCTGCTGCAGTGCCTGTCTTGGGCCTTTAGATCCAGCATGATGTATTGCCTTCCAAGAGTGATGCTTAGCCTACAGACACTAATACTTTCAAATTACAGAGCTGGCCTGTACTCAGTGAAATATATTGAAGACTGGGTATGTTGCAGCACTGCCTTAGCCCTCTGAAAGACTTCTAAGCATAAACATCTATTTAGATATATGTTTCATTTCCTAAATGAAGGAAAACAATAGGATGATTATGGTTTCCCATAGAAAGACTAGCCATTCTTAAACGAACATTTATGAAAGATATATTCTGATCGTGAAGGCATAGTTTCTAGGAAGAATTATTGAAAAGGACCAAAACACAACACCTCTACATTCTGTGTAACGGCATTATTTGGTCTTTTATGTAGACAGACACCATCTGATTTGCCTCCCACATTCCAGAAAGCCTGACTTCTCTGGGGGAATGGGTAGAGGCGATGCTGACAGGCAAACAAGCACCAGGGAGAAACAGCTCTTGCTTCTGACTTGGGCTTCTGCTTTCTCCCAGGGCCTTTCTACCAGAGATACAGGATTTTAAAAATTTTTTAGAACTGTTTTCTTTACAGATCTGTGAGATTAATAGCAAGTGTCAGCCGATGTAGAAATGAGTCCAGGATCATCTGAAACTGTGCCATAGTCTAAAAATAAAAGGAGCTGGTTTTTTTTTCTTTTTTTTTCCTTTAGAAAGCAGTCATGCAATATTAACTGCAGCCCAGCAGCACTGTCTGTATGCGAGTGAGGGGACTGAGAAATGCAGATGATGCAAGAACATGAAGTGTGCCTGATCCAGGCAAGTGTTGAGAATGCAGAGCTGAGTGAGCATGCTTGGGAAGCAGCAGCTCTGCCATGAGGTCAGTGTGTGTCTGAGGAAACTGGTTTCCCCTCTGTGTACTGGGCTGGCTAGGGTTTTCTGCAGGACCCATGGCTTCGGTAGACCTCCCTGAGTAAGCTCATAACTATCTTGCAGTGTACTTCTGGCAGCAAAGCGTAATAGGCTGAAAACACAGGATTTCTTCCTTGTGTTAAAATCAGGTCAGTCACGTTCCCTACAGTCATACCACCGCATTGCATGGGCTGACGTGTTACAGTCTCAGGAACCGCACAAAAACCTGCAGCCTTTTGGATTGCGTTGAAGATGCATTATTTGGCTGCTCTGAATGAAGCAGAAGAAAGCTTCGCGATGACAGCCGCTGGTTCTTGTTTAGGGATGAGGTAAGTATGAGTGTTTGTTTTAAGGCTGTAACCATGACATTTTATTCTGGCAAACCAGAATCTCTACAGCAAATTAGATAGAGTACCAAAACAAATCCTGTTGCTTAAGCTGATTAATTCCTGCAAAGAAAGAAGTCCCCATGATGACTTCTCTTGTACCTTTCTGGAAATGGCAGGGTGCATGGCTGGAGTGGAGATGTTTACTAAATTCCTTCCTTTAGTCTCAGAAATGAGTGAAGACAACTGCCAGTACATCAGATCTGGCAAAGTTAATGCACTGCATCCTTATATGGATCAATGCCAAACCCACTGACATCACAGAACCAAGAGGGAAAAAAAAAATCTTTTTAGGAACCATTTAATGTTACACAAAAATGTACACTATGGCATAAGGATTGTTTTAAGAATAAAAATAAACATCATGAAACTAAAGGTACAGTTTGAGATGCTGCCACAATACTGTTCTGCTAGTGCTGCCTGTAGATCAAGGAACATTAATAAATTAATGAAAGAAAAGAATCCTTCTGAAAAATTAACAAGAGCATAATGGGATGTCACAGCTTTAGGAAAAACTATTACAGCCAAAGAATGCCTGCTTTATGTCTCAATACACTTCCTTTGAAAATGGAGATGTCTGACAGATTAAGCCTGTTCTGCAGATGATAAATAACTTGGATTTTTTCTTATAAGTGATGCAGCAGTGTTTGAGAACAATAGCTTCTGGTGACATCTGATTTATGAAAATCCTAATCCTTGAAAACATAGCTAAAAACTGCAGATGGCAGCCCTCAACCTCTGAAAACACTCCTGGAGATTTAACTGAGTACTCCAATGATTTTGACTATCTATCTGTGTCATCCTTGTGATGAGAAACCCGAACGGAGATCAGCTGCTTAAGATACCACACACATTGACCATGAGAGGCAAAGAATTTGCAACTCGGACAGAGACAAAGGTGAAAGAAGGAGCTGTGCTATTCCTGTTTCACAGAGAGGGGTAAAAGCACGGGGGAAGTAGGGAATTGTGGCACTCTGTGCTAGCAGAAGTGAGCTTGCTCCCTCTCGTGTGTGTAGGCTATCCAGAAGCTAAGGCAGCTGCACTAATATGGAGCTCAATCTCAGCGCACCTTGTGAATTTAAAAGGTGCTATTAGGCCCCCCTTGAAGTTGTCCCTTCAGGATGAACAAGCCCAGCTCCTTCAGCCCTTACTCTTAGGGCAGGTGCTCCAGCCCCAGACCTCATTGGTGACCCTCCTTTGAAGTGTCTCATCTATTTTTCTGGTAGCAGGTAGCCCAAAACTGGGCGCAATAAAATCTCTTTCAGATTCTTTGGATTCAGAAATGCACCGCTTTCTGTTAAATAAATTCCTTCTACTGAAGCATTCTTCAAAAGGTGGGTGAGAACTGCATATGAGACCATGAGTTTCAACACTTTGCAGGATACAAAAATCTAGTTAATAAAATGTTGGAGTTGCTTGTTTTTAAGAATCATTAAATACCTCAGGAGAGTTCCTATGATTTGTAAGACCAGGGTTTCTAAAGATATAAATTCTCTGTATTGGAGGAAACTCCACCCTCTAATTCTTAAGGATTTGATGGAAATATTTCCTGGAGGTCATTAATTCTGTAATCATCAAGACCATCACTTTTTTCTCCCTTCTTAAAAAAAATTTGTTAGTGACCAGATAGCAGGCTAGTTGGATGCTCCACTAATGTAATATGGCAATTTTTCCTCTCCTAAACATGATGCTCCACCTCTGAATGGTGCAGGGTTTTTTTTTCCTATTTTTAATTCACTAGCATTTTTCACGGCACAGCCTTAATACACTGTTTCCCCTGCCCAGCCCTGGCTACATCTGGGTGAGTATGAGAGAGAACAATGGAATTCTCTTTGGACCACACCAAAGGATGATAAATCTTCAACCCTGCATGTGAACGAAGCAGGGACCAATGACATTCTGATATGACTGAAGAAGGCCCTTCATCGCTCTCACAGAAAAATGCAAGGCATGCTGAGTGTGAAGGAGGTGCTGCCCTGGGGCTCCTCACCCCCAGTGCGTGTGAAACAGCAACAGTGGGATGCCCTTCCAGCCTTCCTGCCAGCAGTGTGCACAGACCGAGATATCTATCGGTGTATATCTTTATATATACAGACATAACACCAGGGTACAATTGTAGGTGTGTGACATCCCTCCTGGGTGTTGGGAACTTTCCCAAGGAATCATCTTCCCCACAGCTGCAGCAGCCTCTCTTCCTGACCGACCCTCTCTATTCAGCCATCATTCTGCATCTGAAACGGTAGCACTAAAAGTGGGCTGAAGAAAAGGGCAAGTGTATTTACAGCAACAAGAGCAAAAGGTTTATATTCCTAAATATTGCAAGTGACAGGCCCCTGCCAGCAAGGCAGTAAAGCAGCCCTGCAGCAGGAGCCAGCTGTCCCCTTGGGAGACGCAGTGGCAACGACATCTAGTGTCAAGAGCTCAAATAGGAGGTTTCAAGCCAAGATCTGCTCCACTGGCTCTTTCTGCATGAAATCTCTTTTATTTAGCCCCGTTTTCTTCTCAGTGTCACAGTTCACACCCCCAGTAATCTTTTTAAAACCCATCCTTCTAACAGATACTGGATTTGAGGTTGCAGCTCCATAAGTACATGGCAAGGGTCCTAACTTGTGATTCGGTTATATTGCACTAAAAGCCTGCGTGGATGTGCTTGGTAGATGGATGAGACACACAGCACATCCCCAACTGACGTTACAATGAAAATAGCCAAGTTCAGTATCCATTTTGCTGATCACGTATTTTCTCTTTCACTTGGATATAGAAATTATGACCAGCTGCCAAACTGGCTGGTCTCTGACAGCTATTTTATTGGTAGTGGTCTTAAGTGTTTTTATCTAATCTGTTGCAAGCTAGCAAGACATAACTAAAAATATTTCATTCATCAGGATTGTTCCTGATGTTCCCAGAAAAGTACAGGGTCAGGGTTGACCATATCCAGGGTGAGGACAGAGAGCCTTGTCTGTAGAAGTAGAGAAAGGGAGTTTCCAGTGGCAGAACTATCACACGACAGGAGTGTGCTGGGGAGCTATAACCTCTGTAACCTGATATATCTACCTTAAAATGTCTAAACAATTACTTTTTTTTTGGACTGTGCGCTCAGGAGAAACTTAGTGTTTTCTATGGGATCTCTCCAACTACTTCCCTTGTAAGCCAGAGGAAGAAATGTCTCTGGCACAAGATTTTCCACTTGCAATATTGTAACTCTTCTTCCTCCTGTCCTGCAGATGGGCAGTCAGTCCAGACACATTAACTTGATTCAGTGACATAAAAGTATGTGGATTTCCTGGGAGTTTTACTTTTTAGGGACTATTTCTAAATAGAGTAAAAACGAAAACCTTAGCTTACAAAGTGAAAACAGCTGTTAGACACAGAGGTTATTATACTCCTGCTCACATCTACTTGCCATGAATTTAAAGGAAGTGTAAGCTTAGGCATCAGCTTAAGCACCATCTGGGACTCTTTGCCAGAGAGCCTAGTTTCCAGTGCTCGTCCCTAGCAGTGGCCTCAAAGGCTTTCTGCAGTGATCAGGATTCCAGGACTCACCAGCATCTGCACTTTGGATCTGGTTGGGTAAGGGAGGACATGGAAGGAATTCTTCAGGTACTTGTAAATGTTCCTAGACAATGAAGATGCTCCAGCTGTGAGATTCTCTCTCTCAAGGAAGTCAAAGGCTGGCTTATCCTCTTGATGAGAACATATTTCAGTCTCATTAGTAGAGTACCACTGCGACACACAGATGATGAGATCAGGTCAAAAATGTGAACTGCAAGTAGCTTAGAAGCATAAACAGCAATGGCAAAGACATACAGTTCTCTAGCATGTATGGATTTTTCTTTATATATGATCAGAGTGACCACTGCCTTCTTATAAAATTGCCTGCACGAAAATACAACTTTTTTCAAATATTATGTCCATATGCAATGAGAAAACATGAAAAATATCAGCCTGTTACGGTCTAGAGTCTTCTCCTGCAAGTAAATGTGACACAACAAAGCAGTGAGTTCAGTGAACTGGGAGGGACAAATAAATTCAGTTTAAAATGTTCTTGAAGTCTGAAGGACTCTGTGGCTCAGCTTTCAGAGAATCGTATCATTAATCAGTGCGTGTCCGCAGGGAGAGTCCTTGTTCACAGTGACAAGATTCAGAATTTACTTTTCCCCACTGCAATCACTATTAAACATAGAGTCAATTAGATATAAAATATTTATAGTCCCTGTCTGCATCCCTTTTTACTGAGACATGGGGATATTCCGATAGGTTTGATGTTTTTGAACTAGTGCTCATTCATTTGCCAATCTCATCCCTGCTTTTGTTGTCTCCAGGGATCTCAGTCTGAGTTTCAGCAATTTCTGCCCTTCTTACCAGGAAAAACTGGTGGGTTTGTATGTTTTGTGACACTGTTCCCTGGGGTACTCCTGGTACCCCCAGGAGTGTACATCTGGCTTCCTGGAGGCAAGAAGTAGGAAAGACTTCCTCTGAGAAACAATTGCTCAATAACTCCTGTTAACTGGTTTTCCTTACACACCATACAAACAAGACAGACAATTTTTGCTGTGTCTGTATGTAGTTAGCCTTCTCTGCCAGGCTGACTATATTTTACTTTTATTATTGGAATGACATTATATTCTGTTATTGGTTAGGGGGCTTTCTGCACCCTTTGTGGAAATGGCAGCTTCAGGTTTGCTCGAAGGGCTTTTTGTTGCAGCTGCTAATCTATATGCCAAGTGTGAGACTGCCTGCTTTGTGTTGGGTAGGGGACACAGCCCAGTAGTTGGTATTCCACTCTTTTTAATAGCTCAGAAAATATACAGATATTCATCTGACCCCATTCTCCTTGTCTGGCATTACCCTCACTTTCAACCCATCTCTATTCCTGGTATAAGAATTAAAATCTGCTGTACTTTTATACAAATTGACAACATAATTTGTTGGTTGCTACTGTGATAAGAAGGTGATGAGAACTGTTGAGTTGGCTGCTGTTTGCAGGTAGGTATGAGACTGCTCTCCTAAACTGTGCTACAGCTGTTGCTGCCAGCCATGAACTTCTGGGTGGTTGATATATTTCAAAGTTGATATATATCAAAATTGATATATTCATGATAGATATTTGCTTTATTAATTACAGGTATGCGTATACTGGCTAGTGGTGATTTTTGTGGTATTGGTGGTAGTCTGTAGTAAAAGAGAGAAATATTATAGAATCCTATGAACCCACGGTCACAATCTCGATACACCTGCAGGCCAGGTAACCCTTCACGTCATGACAGCAGGTATCCAGAAAACGGTAGATTAGGGGGCACAGACAGTCATATCATGGACTTCCTGACTGACGACCTATGCCTGCAGTCTCAGTAAATGCATTAAACCAAGAACCAGAGAGAATCAAATGCTATTTCTACTCTGCTGGACGCTTCTGCCCTGAGACACTACTTCTGGATAAAAAGCCACATGGTGCGCAGCCTTGTCTCTATTCTGCTGAAGACCAGAGTGGACTTTCAGCAGCAACTCAAACCAGATACCTCAAGGATCACCTAGTCTAACCGTCCCCCCACCACCTATTACCGACTAAACCATGTCCCTAAGTACCACATCCAACTTTTCTTTAAACACACCCGCAGGGACAGTGACTCCACCACCTCCCTGGGCAACCCGTTCCAACGCCCGACCACCCTTTCCGACAAGAAATTTCTCCTCATCTGGCCTCCCCTGGCGTAACTTGCAGATGTTCCCCCTAGTCCTGTCACTAGTTATCTGCGAGAAGAGGCCAACCTCCAGCTCACCACAACTTCCTTTCAGGGAGTTGTAGAGGGCAATAAAGTCTCCCCTGAGCCTCCTCTTCTCCAGACTAAACAACCCCAGTTCCCTCAGCCGCTACTCATAAGACTTCTGCTCCCTGAATTTCAGCTCAGCAGAACCGAAGCTTGGGAACCTCCATTGGTCCAGCTGAAGATAATGTTGCATCTGAGGCTCCTGATCCCCTCTGGGGCCATTACCTGAAGCAAAACTGACAATAAACAACCTCACTTTAACCAATCCTCTGTCTGTGAGTGTCCCTGCAACACTGTTGGGGAACGTGGGCAGGGAGCAGGTTGCTACCTGCTCAGATGCAGAAGAAGCGGGGCGGCACTTTGAGGTAAGGAGGTGGTACCAACAGAGACGTCTTCCCCTGACCCCTTTTTCCTTTCTTTTCCAGTTTTCTGCTCTGCTTCCATTTTAAAGGGAAGACACCTCTGTGCATGTATGCCGGATGGGAGGGCACGAGGGCAAGGGAGCCAGACCTTCCTCAATAGTGACCAGTCAAGAACCAGTGGACACCAATGAAAAATGTGAAATGCCACCTGAACACAAGGAAGCACGTCCTGACTCTGAGGAAGGTGCTTGGTGGAATCTGTCCCACGATGGGACTGCTGGGATGGGCGGCTACCGGCTGCTCGGGAGGGACAGGCAGGCCCAGCCAGGGGGAGGCTTTGTGCTGTATGCAAGGGAGAGGTTTGATTGTACAGCTCTTAGAATTAGCCATGATGTGGTTGAGAGCCCCCGGGTCAGTTGGGAGAAATTTCTGGATCAGCAGCCCTTGTCCTTAGGGGAGACTGCGACTTCCCAGACCTCAACTGGGAATAGCCCACTGCTGGGACGGGCAGGTCTTGGAAATTCTTGAAGCTTGTAGGACATCACTTCTTGTCACAAGTACTCAGAGAGCCAGCTAGGAAAGACGCTTGTGATGATGTGCTTGAGAGTCTCTGGCTGAGGATTAGGGGGCTGGAAAACAAAGGAGATGTTGTAGTACGTGTCTACTACCAATTGACCAGCCAGAATGTAAGCACTGATGAGTTCCTCCATAGGCAATTAGGAGAAATTTCTGGAGCAGGAGTCCTTGTTCTTTTTGGAGAGACACAACTACAGGCTGGTCAGAGAATGGGTTGAGAGCAGCCCTGAGGGGAAGGACTTGCGGGTGCTAGTTGACGAAAAACTCAACATGAGCCGGCAGTGTGCGCTAGCAGCCCAGAGAGTCAACCGTGTCCTGGGCTGCATGAAAAACAGAGGAGGCCGCAAAGTTGCTCAGAGTCCTGGAGCACCTCTCCGACGAGGACAGTCTGACAGAGTTGGGCTTATTCAGCCTGCAGAAGAGAAGGCTCTGGGGAGACCTAATTGTGGCTTTCCAGTACCCAGAAGGGCCTACAGGAAAGATGAAGGACTGTTTATCAGGGAGTGTAGTGATAAAAGAAGGAGGAATGGGTTTAAATGGAGCGAGGGGAGATTTAGATTAGATATGAAAAAGAAATTCTTGACTGTGAGGGTGGTGAGGCACTGGAGCAGGTTGCCCAGAGAGGTTGTGGAGGCCCTATCCCTGGAAGTGTTCAAGGCCAGGTTGGGTGGGGCTTTGGGCAACCTGGTCTAGTGGAGGGTGTCCCTGCCCATGGCAGGGGGCTTGGAACTAGATGATTTTTTAGGTCCCTTCTGACCGAGAAATTTATATTCTATTCCAGGTCTTGGTTCCTATAAGTTTCCCCAATTTTCATGAAACCTGTAGGAACATAATTGTCTTTGAGGGAGAGGAAAGCAACCTAAATTAGTGTCCCGCAAGGAAAGGTCCCAGTATAAACTCAACAGTCTTCTGTTTGCCCTGCCAAAAGCCAAACAGCACCAACGCAGCTCCACACCGAACACAGCTGTACTTAGGTAATGTATAAGAGAGACTTTGTGTGGAAATGATGGTTAGCTGTTAAGTGAGGGTTACTGGAAGCATTGCAGGTGCAAAGAATGTCACAGAGGACACAGCATAAGACTGATAGAATATAATGATGGCAGTACAGAGAGAGTAGATAAAGCCTTAGAAATCAGGCATTATTAATTCCATCTTTCATGCAATAAGTTGTTCTTCCAAGACTTTAGTGTAGAAAGTCTCTCTTCTTTTTCCTAAAGAGACTAGGATCTCAGTCATGCCGTTTGAGGAAACTTCTAATGTCTGAATTACCACTTCAATATGCAAAAATGGCTCTGTACTCGTGCTTCGTGGGCTGGGATGTCTCATGTAAAAGCAGAAAAAAAAAGAGCACTTTGGATCAACAAGCTTGCCCAACGTGTGCCTTGCTTCATTGCTTGTAGTCTTCAACTACTGAACTCTCTTACTGAAGTTACTAACGTGCACGGGTGTGTTGCCATAGAAAGAAAAAAACCAAACCCAAGGAGACCTGCAAAGCTCAGGAAGATGGGCTTATTAGTCAGTGCTTATTCACGCACTGACTAATGGGAGATGTCGCCTGTACAGAACCGAACGTCTCTCCAACTGCCTGCAGCACTGGAGGCTCACAGGTGGTCTCCAGACAGCTACAGTCTTCCCCTTAGATGAGAAAATACTCTCTTCAAACTAGGTGGGTATATTTTACAATGCACAGTTGAAAATTATATCTTAGCCTTCCCTAGGGAGTTGTGTCAGTGGCCTTATCTCATCACTCTTGGAATTTGCTGCCTATACTCCTCGCTTTCTTCATTCTCCCATTCCTTGTCAGTATAAAAGAATGAAGAGGAGACCACAGGTACACAACGGACTATTTTGTCCTGGGGCACTTGCAACACACACTGCTGTTAGAAGCTGGGATCTCATGTTTTGGAGGCAAGAGGATGTAGATGTACTAAAAAACAAGATACTTCAGACTGCCAATGAAGGGCAACTCTGAAAAAGACAAAGGCAATCCTTCGATGTATTAATTACAATATTTCAAGCAGAGATAGAAAAATACTGACGTTATTGTGTGAAGCATTTCTGCTGTCGTCTCTGGGGTAATGCGTATCATTCCAATCATTCACACTCGAGAGGGACACAACAGAAAGAGGGACACAAACTGAAAGATGGCCAGGATGACTCTGAATTTGGAGACCCTATCACATAAGGGTGGCTTGCCCTCATTAATCCAGAAAAGCAGCGCTGAGAATTGCTTTGATCATTGATAACAAGTACATCATTGCACTGTTAGGAAAGGAAAATTCTGTCTAAGCGAGAGAACAAGTTGTCTCTAATAATTATAGGCTCTTAATAAATGGTTTTAGGGTAGAAAATTAGAAAAAAGCTCTGAACGAGAAGTAACCCGAGCTTCTGAAACAGCCTTCCAAATGCAATAGAGGATGCAAAAAATATGTCAGAGTACAGTGAGAGCGATTGGGAGATCCCCAAGGGGAGCCATCAGGGCAGGGCCTTGCCAGCCCGGGAGCAGGGCAGCTGGGGGCACCAGGGCAGCCCCAGCCCCAGGCACCTCTCTGGCGATGGGGACAGCCCAAGGCCAGGCCAGACCACTAACCCATGGATGGGACTGTAAGTCCTTTGGGTCCCATAACGGACCAACAAAAAAAGCGCCACAACCTAGCTGTTAAAAAACTGGGTTTTGAAATTCATTAATTTTACTGCGCCTGCAATAGTAAAGGACAATAATTGATCCTCATGGGATGATTTCCAGTCGTTTATTCCTACGCCGTGTGAAGAAATGGGGCAGAAAAAAGACTTCTAGGGTCAGTTCTTCCCAGAATCAATGCAAAAGACTCACCAGCAGCTGGATCAGACACCTTAGAAGAAACGCAGGTAAAAAATGGTGCTCAAAGTCCTAGTTTCTGCTTTCAGAACGAGTTGCTCAAATGACAAAGGCAGCTGTCAGGCATTTGTTCAGTGCTGGGCACAGTTGCAAGATTACCCCTCAAAGACCCAGACCACGGTCAGAGATGAGGTATAACATCTGCTGTCTTCTCAGAGCTTCCAAAGTCTGCTAGTCCCCTTGATGCAGAGAAGCAGTCACCTTCGACAGCAAGCTGAACATGAGCCAACAGTGTGCCCAGGCTGCCAGGAAGGCCAACTGTATCCTGGGGTGCATCACGCACGGCATTGCCAGCTGGTCTAGGGACAGGATTGTCCCACTCTATGCTGTGCTGGTGCAGCCTCACCTCGAGTACTGTGGGCAGTTTTGGGTGCCACAGTACAAAAAGGACATAAAACTGTTGGAGAGTGCCCAAAGGAGGGCAACCAAGATGGTGGAGGGTCTAGAAGGGAAAACATATGAGGAGAGGCTGAGTTGGAAGGGACCCCTAAGGATCATTGAGTCCATCTCTTGGCTCCACACAGGACCAGCCAAGTCAGAGCAGATGACTGAGAGCGTTGTCTAGATCCTGCTTGAATTCAGTCAAGCTCAGTGCTGTGACCACTGCCCTGGGGATCCTGTTCCAGTGCCCAACCACTCTTTCAGTGAAGAACCTTTTCCTGATCTCCAACCTAACCCTCCCCTGTTGAAGCTTCATGCCGTTCCCTCGGGTTCTATCGCTGGTGACCAGAGGGAGGAGATCAGCGCCTGCCCCTTCGCTCCCCCTCGTGAAGAAGCTGTAGGCCGCCATGAGGTCTGCCCTCGGTTTCCACTTCTCCTTTCTGCATTAAACCTGGACAGTTTCTTAGACTATTATTTTGGTTATTAGTTTTTCACTGGTGAATCACGAATCCGCACCTCCCCTTGCGGCGTGTGTCCAGTGCTGTGTTGCAGGCTGTCCCTGGCATGGCAGGGCATGAGTCCCCAGCAGCTCAAGCTTAACACTGGTGACACGGAGCTTCTTATTTCTTGTCCTTAATCCTGTCCCTTCTGCCTTTCTGCGTTGCTGCTGACAACAGCTTTACCTTGCCAGCTCAGCCTCATTGCGTGAGGTAAGGACTCCTCCCTCTTCTGTATCCCACCTTAGCTGTGAATGTCTTTCTGCTCCTTCCCTCCATACAATTAAATACAGGCCCTTTATTGGAAGGTTAACCATGCCTTCTGTCCTTCAGGTGTCTTTCCGCACTATAAGTTCTTTCCTTGCAGCCTCACTGGGAACTGTCTCTCTCCACTCCCCATCACTCAAAACACAACACCCCCTACACCTGCCACTCTGTCCTTTCTGCTCCTTTCCACCAGCTGTTTTAAATGCCTCATATTGACCTTGAAGGCCCTCATAGCTCCATCTCATTCAGCAGTCTGATCTCTCCTACCTTGCTCCCCTTTTCTCTTTCCTCCAGGTTGTTTTCTTCCTTTATTCCTCTCTGCAGGAATTTCTTCCACGTTGTATTTTTAGAGCTAGACGTACCATCCGAGGCTCAAAGCTTTCATAAAGAGTATTATACTTTCACAAAGTATTTCTGGGAAGCTGACAGACACTCTATAGAACCTCACACACGACCAGTTCTTTAATGAGGTGCTGGCGTAAAGGCTTGAGTCTCTGATTGGCGTCTTCCTGTCTTAACCTATGTCCATCTGCAGGACTGCAAGCTTCTCAGGCAAGAGCTGGCTCTGACTGTTCTCTCTTCTATGTGCCTAGCTGCCATGCCTCACAACTAACTTGGCGACAAATCTGGTAACACATTGCTATGGATTTTAAGATACAAGCTGTATTTTTGATTATAGTACTTACATGAGCAACTCTTTTGTAATATTGGGTGACATATCTTGCTGTGTTGAGGTGGCAATTGGGAATGCAAGTGCAGGCACCAGGAACAAATTTCAGAATAAATGTCTTACTGCCCTGTTGTTGCTTTGGCAATATCCTTTAATCCCAGGGCTTTTCTTTTTCTGTGAATGTTCCAGAAAAGGAGCTGAGAGATTTCTCTCTTCACTATATTCAAAATAGCTTTAAATTTGAGTTAAGTTCTCTGATATTTCTTCCCCGTTGTTTCTGTTGTACATGCATCTCATAGCTGATGGTATCTGCTCGTTAAGGAAGATGTACTGGTCTCATTTGCAGTCAATATCACAGATGCCATAATTTTAACTTATTAAAATATTAACTTTCATAGCTTTGCCTATCAGCTGAATGTGAGCTGACACGCGCATGGTAGAGCCTGGTGACAACTGAAGTACAATATCCAGTTGTGTTCTGCAGTCTAGGAAAGCAGTAATGTTTTCCCCATCTGTTGCCACTTCCATTGTAGTGCTTTGCCTGCCACCTAACATTAAAATGCTGACAATCTCAAGCAAAACGTGGACTGAATGTTTGCTCCTGTTCTTATCATGCTCAAACAGACTTGCGTGTGGTTCTTATTTCACCATCGCAGATTGAAATAGTAAATGCTGATTTAGCTGCAGCGTTCCCATGTTGCTACGCTTGTACCTGCATGTACCTAGTTAAGCAGCATTTAATGAAAATTAAACTGGATGAAAAATATTTTATTTATATGTTTTGTTTAGAAACAAACAGGAATTTTAGCAACAGCCATGAAAGGCAACATTGTACACCACTGTGGGTGGAGAAGAATCCGAATCCATTATATATGTATATATATAATATAATAGAGAGGTTTCTAATGTTATATTAATGTTGTATCTATTTAAAGCAGTAAATAATCAATGAAATATTTTCTTTACTAGCTGCTGTAATTTAACTATAAAGTCCTGGCTTTCCCAGCCTGGAGAGCTGCGTTCCCAGAGCAGAGTGTGTTGTTTGCTAGAGGCCAGTCAGTGATTGTGAACAATAGGTCCATCCTTTACCGTGTGTAAAATGTGGAGCTCGCTCTCAGTTAAGAGTGTGTAGTTTCAGTTTGAAACAATTTTGTGGATCAGGATGTATTCCATATCTGCACTTTTCTCTAGTTCTGGAGTTGTTTTTTAAACTTCATATTTCTCACTATAAAAATGCAGAAGGCATAAGCTACTTACACTGTTATATCTGCTGTTACTGCTGTGAAAAATCAAACAATTTGAAAAGACAAAGTTAAACTGTGTGTATGAGAGAACATGTATGTGTCGTGCTTATCATACCAGCCTGTGTGTCATTACGTTGGCCTGATCAGACAGTGTTACGTGAGGGATTATAGTGCTGGCTTGTGAGTAAAAGTGAGACAGAAGGACAGAGTCAATCAATGCAAACTCATTTCTTATACAAACAAGCATCTCTGCTTGCTCCAGATGGATTTTCCTTACAGACAGGTGGTGGTATGGCCTCCTTCTGGGCAGATGGGGTTATCAAGCTGATCTGGTCTTAGAAAAGATGAGAATCAGGTTTGTAATCATGTCCTTCCTTCATCTTCTGGCTGTTTTTGTCTCTTTGTTCTTAGACAAGTGTGTATGTAGGGGATTGATGAGTCCCAGCAGCCCTGCCTCACTGCAAACTGGTGCCAGCCAGTTCCCACTGCTGCATGCGAGCTCTCAGGGCCAAACATAGGCGAGACACCTCAAGCACAACAACATGGTCAAGTGTGGAGTCACTTTGGCTTAAAGAAAAAGCATCCAAAAGCCAGATCCTGTAGGGAGACTCCACTCTTTCATATACTGTGTGCTTTCTGCTCCTTTTAGACCAAACTAGACTTTTTACCCTGAAGATATTTTGCTGTTCATGGTGACACACAGCATCATACAGCAATAACATCATAGAGCAATGGCACCATGTAATTCAAATCATGGGTTATTTTCACCCAAGGTTAATTCTCCTCAAGGCACACAACACGTTTCCCCATCCTTCTGCACTTGTTTGGGGTGAAGTGCCACACAGCGAAAACCATTCTAGGTACCTACCCATATACTCCCATGCACATTGCTACCCATGACCCTACTGCATCAGGGCATATCCCTGTGTGAAATTCCTCAATAGTCAGTTAACCTTAGCAAAGGCCAGGACAGATTCTTGAGGCACACCAGTGTGGGCATTCTGATTACCCAAGGATGCTGAAGAATCTGAAATGCCATTATAACAAGGCAGAAAGCATCTCCCCACAGGAGAGGAAGGGGAAGGCACCATTCTTTGTTTAATCCATAAATTGGTTCTCAGATAAAAGGTGTAATTGTTAATTGTCTGCACCAACCGATCAATGGCCAGCCCGCCCCTGAGCAACAACCCCCTCGGAAAACTCCCTGCAGTTTTTTTATTGCTGCATGTGACATCATATGGTATGGAACATCCCTTTGGTCAGCTGGGGTTGGCTGGCTGAGCTATGTCCCCTCCCAACCTCTTGCCCATCCCCAGCCTCCTCACTGTTGGGGGCAGAGTGAGAAACAGAGAAGGCCTTGACACTATGTAAGCACTGCTCAGCAACAGCTAAAACATCGCTGCGTTATAAATGCTGATCACAGATCCAAAGCACCACACCATACAGGCTGCTCTGAAGAAAATGAAACCCATCCCAGCCAGACCCCATACAACACCATAACTCTATGGCTATTTTGTCTTTTAGATTTAAATTTGGATTTCCTCTTGTCCACAGAATGAAGAGGGTTTTTGATGATGTCAGGAGAAAGTGTCTGAGCCCTTCCTGAACTACGGCCCTGACTGGATCCTGCAGTGAAGAAGAGAGTCAGCTCAGAGTCCCACAGCCTGGAATCATCCTTGGGTCTGTATCCCATGTTGGGAAGCAGGTTTGGGCATGGTCAAAGGGGCAAAGATACTCAAATGCCTGCATTACTGCCTGCTAACACTGTTATCCCTACAATGGAACTTGTTCTTTTCTTTTTTTTTTTTTTTTAAA
>VWZZ01005310.1:83625-109421 GCA_013399095.1 Psophia crepitans | reverse complement strand
TTTTTTTTTTTTTTTTGCATGTCACATTCAATATTGCTTCCCCTCAGAACTGGCAGGTGGTGTGCACTAGCCGTGGTGAATATAGGTCAAAAGAAATTCTTTCGAGCCTAATCGGTTTCATTCTTTGATTCACCTGAAGTATGCTAAAACACAGACAAAACAAAATAGAGCTGATAGTTTTTGTTTGCCTGCTCTGCTTATGTTGAGGGGATTTTTCTTGTTAAAAGTCTCCAAATTCAGAAAACCATCTTCACTTTGAAACCTGAGAAAACACATGAATTAGGACAATTACAATGAGAGTAAGTGTACAAATTTTGATGTACATGGAGCATGTTAATCTTTTGTACATATTTTAGAGGAAAGAATAATTAAAGACATGAAGCTACCTGGAAAGTAGGGTAAAATGCAATATAGATTTACCAGGATAGATGGCATCAGGCTGTCTTGATAGCTCACTCTCGTTTTCTAGAGAAAGGAAATGATATGGATCTCATATGGCTTTCCGTAAACACTGTGTTATCAACTCATTTCTTTTGTGAAGTGTGCCTGACATTTCTGGTCAAGTTGTTAAATTTTAGATGGATGGATGCTGTGAGGGTTTATTAATCAAGAATTCTCCTAGTAGCCTTCCTATAGCCCAAAGGCACTATATGAGAAAATGCTAACTAAGGTATAGAAGATAGGAATTAGTCCGAGAATGGATAGGGAACTGGTGAAAAAGGAGGCAACAGTGGGCTGTGCTGCAAAGGAATGTGTCAGGTCATGGAGCAGTGAGCAAGACAACTCCTTGAGCATCAGTCCTCTTGTTTGAAGTCAGCTTTGATGACTGTGACTCCATAAGTGCTTAAAAATTAAAACTTCTGATTGCATTGTACTTGGATGCATTGTCAAAATGGAAGAGGGCCAGAATTTCATAAAGGAAGAAGTAAACAACCTTTGCTACTGTAGAGTTAAAATTGGCATGAAATGCCTGAGTCTTGTACTCAGGGCCTGACAGATACAGGTTCTCCTAGAAGCTCAGCACTTCATTAGGAAGTAAAGAAGAAGAAGGACCTGAGAAGAAGGATGAGGTGGATATGTGAGCTGATCACAGGATAGGTATTGCTCACTCATTTTATGTTGCCATGAAAAGGGCGAATGTAATTCCAGGATGTGCCAGGAAAAGCACTTCCAGCAGTGCTGGTATGAATGGCAGCGTGAGAGGGCCTGGTGAGACACTGGCCAACTGTACAGGCAGGATCACTGGTGCTTCAAAAGGACTGGGAAAGAGAGAGACTACTGAGATAGCTGGGGAAGGGAAGCCTTAAAGGATATCTGGCTCCTGCCTATAAATGCATGTTGTAGAAACTTCACAGGTGAAGTCAGGAGCTGTTTAAGGTAAGAATAAAGTTAGCACAGAAGCAGAGATCATAGAATGGTTTGGGTTGGAAGAGACCTTGAAGATCATCTAGTTCCAACCTCCCTGACATGGACAGGGACACCCTCACTAGATATATACCCTTTTTCTGAAGATACTTAAGAAAGAGTCTCTTTAGCTTCTGTGCTGGGTCCCTTTACACACCGCATGCAAGGAGACCCCAAGGAAGCAGGTTCTCAGCCATTTGACACGATGCTCAGGACAGGAGAGTCTACCAGAGCAAACAGTGGCTTTTGAAGGAAAGCATGGATCACCCTAGCCCCTTTAGCTGGCATTAATTGCTAGCTCATTAATCGGAAAGGAAGATTTAACCATTAGGCTTCTGAAGTGTCTTAAAATAATTCTGGTTTTTGAAAGTACTGCCAATAGTAGAGAGACAGCTGGATAGAAAAGAAAATAACCTTTTTGTATTCAATATAGATTTTCAATCAGAATAATGTAATTTCTTGTTGAGATATGACTGCTAATTTTGATCAGTGGACATATAATTGTAATTATTTCTCTATTTAAAGAGATATAATAGCATTAAAAATAATTTTTTTGGCTAGTTATACAAAAATGAACAAAATCACACGCGTGAATCTTATGTCAACACACCTTTAGAGGTACTCTTATTCTTGCAGCAGACTATTGTCTTTTCCTGCCAGTTAAATTATGAGTTCTCTGAACTGTGTAAAGTGTCATTGACTACTTGGAAGAAGAAAAATTATGTTTCACGTAAAGGACAGACAAATGGTCTCCCAGTGCCAAACCTTCTCAGAACTAAGCAAGGAAGAAAGACGTAGGCGTCTCGGCTTTACCCTTTCTGAGCATTTTTCTTTATTGACATTGAAGGTTTGCCAGACTATATAAATTTGGTACATCTTGTGAAATTAAAAGGAGTCTATCTTTGTGGCTCTGAAACGATCAATCATTTGTATTTTGGTTATGGGTGAGGACAAATAGTGGAGGAGTGGAAAAAACTGTCCACAAAATTGACAGGTAATAGAACTTTCCTCAAAAACCATTGCAATTACCTCAGTTCATTAGTCACAGTATTTGCAGATGAGCTTACATTGAAACAACAGCAATCTGCAATCACCTGATAGAAATATTTCTGGCAGAGATGTCTTTGCTCTGTAGACAAATCAAACCTGCCTTCTGTTATACAGTAATTAGTTTCTGAAGCCCTCTATTATTTGGAAAAAAAAAAATCTACCTTTGAATTCCAGTCACTGGAACATTTTATACCCGTGTCTGCTGACCTCCAAAATTAATTATAACTGCCTTCTCATCTTGTCTGGATTGAGAAAAATCTAAAATTTTAAAACAAAATCAGGAACGGTAGGCCCAGTAACAGTCACAAGCTTTATTATGTTCTTTCTTCATTGCACATATTTTTTCTTAAAAGCAATGAAGCCTAGTTTGCAAGGAATGCACCTAGAAAAAACAAGAAATGATGTTGTTATGATTATATCTCACTTTCCCATCACTCCTTTTCTGTTACAGATCTCTTCTACCAGCTTAAAGTGTTCCCAGTGATGCTGCTTCTCCACAGATGGGCTCTGCCTTTCTGCAGACCTGTGGAGGTCTGCCAGGGAGCAGCATGAGCGGGGCCACCCCAGGAGCTATGGGAGCTGGCAGCCTAGCGTGACGGGCTGTGCCTTCCCCAACAGGGTGCAGTCTCCTGGCGCTGAACGTGGGGGGCAGAGCCAGGGATGGGTAACAGGGTGCATCGACAGTCCCAGAAGCAGCAAGCAAGGAACCAGGGCCAGGGCCCAGCCCAGGTGTCTGGTGAGCTGCAAAAGGAAATGGGCAGACATCCTAACAAGGTAGCTTGGGCAAGGATGGGGTGGCCAGGTCTGAGCTGAATTTGAGATCCTGGGTGCAGGGGTCCCTGGTGATGCCCGTCTGGGCAATTAAAGCCTGTTAATGCCCTCAGGGCGCTCTCAGTTTTCTGCCTTTGTTTTTTTTTTTAATCCACCTTTTCTCTTTTCCTTTATTCTCAACCCTCTGCTCGATGCCTTAAAGTTCACTTCGATCTCATCCAGCAGTGTCAGCTAGCTTGTTTTCAGGTCCCACAAAATACCAGTCTGCTTGTTACACCTCAGCTAGGGATGTTGGAGGGAAATGAGCCATACAGAGACCATTGCTATAGGAGATCAGTGGCTGATAGCAGAAAGGTCTGAAATCCTGCAAGCCAATGGATTACAGTGACAATTTCCCTGCATGTCATGAAGTACCTGAGGGTCCTTTTACCTTCTGCAATGCAGCAGCACTCCACTGACAAGCAGAAACCTCATATTTCAATCCTTCCCTGCTTCATGCGGGCTGAAGTCTTGATGCTCAGGACAGTCTGCTGGAGGAGGAAGGGGGTGGATGAGAATAATTCCTCCCTGATCCTGAAAAGAATAAACTAGGTGGGCCTGATGCTTAGCAAAAGAGTAGTTGGCCAGTCACAAACACTGTTCTTCATTTGTGCCCTTCCTCACATTCCTCCATGTATGCCCAGAAACCCACTGGTAGGGCTGACATTAAGAATTACTCACTATTAGATCAGTGATCAACACTGGGGGGGAACACTGTTGTTTTACATGCAGAAAAATGGTTATGTGGCAAGAATCCTGCATCCTGACCCACTGGGAAAGGGGATTTGCATTGCCATAAGAAATAGGAAGGACAGATTAATTAGAGCTTTGGGCGTTAATTATATTAGGGTTGATAATTCTAAGGTAAAAGCTGCACAAGAGTGATTATATTTTCACTGGAGAGTACTCAGTAACTGAAATTTGTAAGCCACTGCTACTTCTTTCTTTCATAGATTGCCTGAAACATGGCCAACACATTGAAGTAAAGGATAATATTATGTATTGCAAGCTTGATTTGAAAAATAGTTGAAGAAATATCCTTTGGACTCCATTCATTGCCCTTGCTGCATCTTATAGTATGGAAATGTATAAATGTCTATAGTCATCTGTGGTACATTTAATGGTACCTCACTCAAAATACTGATGGTCCTATTTCTGTATATAATACATTAACCTGGTACTTTGGTAATAATTTCACTTGTTCACTTCTTTTTGGAGTACTGCAGCTCCACGGCTGTGCCATCTTGGTAAATACAAATATTTTGAATGCTTTTAGGGAAAGCTATCTATATTGAAGTCCATTGTAGCATTGCTTATTAATATTATAAAAACAAAAAAACTACTCATAAATGATGTTTGGAGGACAAACTGTGTTATTACAGCACTGGATGTTCCTGTACTGAATGCTGGTTTTTGTAATTGATGCAGTATCCTTAGTGTGTATTGCCTTGATAAAACATTAATTCATCCTCTTTTTTCAATACCCTGGATTGCTGAGGAAGTAAAAGAAACTGGCAAGACAGGAGTAATGGAATGTTTGCATAACCCCCATAGTGAAAACCAATGCTGTACATGTGATGAAGATGTGTAAGATTTCCAGGAGTTCTGTTGTTGTGACTCATGATGCCATGATCCATGTTTCGTGTTTCAAAAGCAACTCTGGAAAGCCGAGACATTAATTCAGTGTAGGCTCAAAAAGTGCGGAGTTTCTGACTGTGTCAGACAGAAAAAATGGAAGGGAACTCATCCAGCCAGCATGGTCACTTGGGTTGCCCACAATTCCTTTCCTTCCCAATACAAGCTAAAAAGATGTCAGCTGGTGGTGGCACACAGGTGACGGGGCAAGATACAGAAGGAAGTATTGAAGACCAGTGTAGGCACTCCCTGCTCATGCACCTTTGGTTGGAACAAGACATTTTGCAAACAATATAGTGTGGGTGTAGCTTACAGACTTTAGGTGTGTAAGAACCTTAAGTTTGAGAGACACAATAAGATGTAAACCATGAGCAATATGCAGCCCATGATAATAATCATTGAGATGGCTGGTGTAACAGATGAGCTGAAAGAGATGAAAGGCACTTTCAGGGAGCATGTAGTCCTAACTGCGTACACGGAAAAATCCAAAGATTTCTAAGCATACAACAGAGAGTAATTCAAGTCCTGCCTTCATTACTCTAAATGTAGCCTATCTTTGTCCTAATTAGTAGTCAGGAATCCTAGCTCATATTATTATCCAGGAGCAGTGTGGAGCAGGATGCTTTTTAGCTAGTAGCCTCCGGTGCTACTGAATTCAAAGCATACATTTTTAGATTTGCCAAACTTCCCTCACATCAACCATTACAGCATGTAAAAAAATGCACATTTCCTGTCACAGTACACAATTAACTGGAAGAAGAATGTGGTCATAGTTGCCATGGGCATTATTCCCATAGTTATAATTGCTAACTGGTTATTGTAGTCACTGGTTGTATTTGGGACGATTACAGATGGCATATATGAATAATCTATTGCCTGTTTTGCAGATGTGGTACCCTGTAGTGTAGTCCAAGACAACTTTAGCCTGAAGCTGGTGTAGAGTCTCCACGGGTGTTTAAAACACTGCAATCCCTCCTTCCTTCCTAGCTTCACTCAGTCTTTCAAAGACAGGTCTCCTGGTGAAATCTCCTTATCGTATCTGTACCATTTTCAGTTTGTAAGCCCGTAAATGTTTTCTTCCAGCACTGGAGAGTTGTTTGAAGTGGATTTAAGCCTGAAGAACTTATTTATTTTGCTTTATTATCTTTTACAGACCCCTGTTAGATAATCCAGGAACAAAACTGCTGATTTATAGAGCAATACTACACATCACTGGTCTGATTTCTTAGGTAGCCTGCATTTCATTAGTTCAGCAAAATAAGAATGGTATTTTAGGGAGATTAACTGCCAAGAAGCATTGTTCCTCATTAAAAATCTAACCTGAGGAGCAAGCTGAATTACTGAGCTGCCACAGTAGCAGGGTTATGTCATGTTCAGTTTTAGATATGTTCTTCAGAGGAGGTTTTAATCTTTTATTTTTATGGTTAACTGTTACAGTAAAGCAACCACAGAATGACAAGACTAGGCTTGGCTCATGCACGCGTGTCTTGAAGCCTGGTTTTAGCAGGCTTGATGGTCTAACTGTAGGTTTGCCATTATTGTGACAGTTTCTGGCATTATGTCATGCTCCATGTTATGCATTCCCTGTTTAAAAAATGAATAAACAGCAGAATGTGTTTTACTCTTCACAATCAAATCCATCTTCTATAGATGTATGGGTTTTAGTTGAGATTATGGATGCAATTATATATGAATTCTGTATTTGTTAAAGAGGTTTGATTTGATTCTTTCTCAGACAGTCACTTTATTTTTCTAAATTTCTACTTCTAAATAAAAAACCTGTATTAGATTTTTATTAGTCGTGATATCTAACATTCTTCAAATGTACAAATCAGAAACGTAAATTTTTTTTTATTGATTACCAGTATAGCTCTCAGTCTTGCACTGAAATTGCTGCAAGCATTACAGTAGTATCATTTCTCAGAGAGATATAAAAAACACTGCTAGTTATTATTTTTACCTTTTTAACTCATGCTATAAGCTTTCTTGATAAAGCTATTTGGCCCAAGAAACATTTTCTCACTTATCTTAATTTGTCCTATCTCATATTCTTAGTTTTGTATCAGAGTTTTCTAAGAGCACTGACTTCTTTGTGTATTTTACACAGTGACCAATTTGGCATGATGGCTTATTTAAATACATGTATATGCATACATACCTATATCTCTCTCTATATATAAATATATTTGCATATCTATATCTATGTATCTCTATATATCTGCTTGTGGTTTTGATCTCTTTATGCAATTGATTCAGTATTCTTCCCCATTTACTTTTTTTTATGTTTCTTAGACTATAGAGAATGTTTAAGTAAGTTTGTCTGAAATTTTACTCTTGCCTGCTTGACAGGAACCGTAGGTGACTGCAAGACTGGTTTCTTGCCAGTCAAAACAACAAGTAGCTATAAGTAGTTTCTAAGCATATATTTACGGTTTCTTTCCATGAGTGACATCCTTGATTTCATGGGTAGATTGGGAAGATCGAGAAGATTTTCATTCATGTCTGTAATTCCCGGTGTATTGGGGTGTGATCAGAAAGTACAACACTCCACACTGTTTAATTTTTGAAAGATACTCTAAAGAAATTTGGAGGAGTTCAGTCTTTTCATCTCCATTTGACATTCGGTGGTACAATATGTTTCTGTCATGCAGAGAATAGAAACAGTACAGGAGACGTTTTGCTACAGAGCATTTTCTTTGTTTTAATGGGATTTTGTCCACTGTATTGTTTTAGTTTGTCAGATCACCACCATATGCAGAATAATTATTACCTGTTGTAGTTACTTTTGAATCTTTCAGCTTGAGATTTGGGGATATGTATTGATGCACCGGATTAGCTGGCTCTTTGAGGAGCTGAGGAATTCTAACCAGGTACATTTATAATTTCTAAAAGAATATATGGTGTCTCATTGAAGTGTAAGACTGAGATACCTGTAACCTTCTTACACACTGCTCCTTTTTCTAGCAGTATCTGACCTAATATTTCAGGTATTCTTGGGGATGACGTAAGACCAGCAATGAGGTGACTTGCTCAAGATAACCAACAAGCCTGTAGGAGAGAGGAAAACAGTCCCCAGGATTCCTGTGCATAGAGTCCTAATGATGAGATTGCACAGCCTGCTTTAATTTTCTACACATTACTATCAGACAGTCTTTTAAACACTGAATCAGACCAAATTCTTTTTTCAAGAATAATTGGCACTGATTTTAGCATAGATATTGAGGTAGCTTCTGTAGATCCAGTATTATGTGTTTATACTTGAGTTCCCATGAGTTAAGGGATTGTTCTGTAAAATTAACAACTCAAGATGCCAAGGTAGTTCACCCTGTGTAACTGAAGTGATTGCCGGTGTAATGGCAAAGAATGACTCCTGAAAGTTATAATTTTGAAAAACATGCTAAAATGCAGGCTCACAATGGTCTACATTAAGTGTTGCTTTATTTCTTCTGTGTCTTTGCCGTAAGTTTCTTAGGAGAGAAAGTGAATAATAACCCATACATACATAAGCCCTGTTTCAGGGCTTGTCCCTACTGCATCAAGCAGCAGCAACCACGGTGCCCAAACTCACTTGAAGTAGGATGAATTAGAAGAGTCCAACTGCAGTGCAGGGGAGCTCAGACCATTTTTCACTATTTGCACAGTGTTGCCACCAATGTGTGTGTGACATTACCTGCACTGCTCTGAGCTGCTTATTGCTAGTGTTATTGCAGTGCTTCTTAAATGGTGGGGCCTGATGCTTTGAGGCTCACAGAGGGAATGACAGAGGTTTGTGAAGTTTCAAAAGGTTGTAAAAGGACAGACACATAGTTTTAAGAAATTGCAGTCAGTGTTCAGGGGTCTCTCAAGGACAGAGAATCAACAAAAAAAATAATTATTCTCTCAAAAAGAGTGAGTAACTTGACAGTGCATTGTTCCTTCTTTGTGCTCTTTGCACGTTTTTGGGAAGCTTTGAATTCTGCTCTGAACCACATCCTTCATGCAGTGCTGACACTAATACAATTGGCATTTTGAAAGTAGGCAGAAGATGCAGTGAGATGGCTTTTCAGCAGTTGCTAAATGCCCTTGGAAGACAGCAACATTCCTTGATCAGTTTACCATCCAAGCCACAGTAATACGTGATAAAGCCATGGGACACGTATTGCAGCTCACTCTTAATACAGGGGCAGTTGTAGCTGAGGATTGTGAACACTGAATGGGAAGGCAGGATTGCAGGCCTTGGAGAACTGTTGCACCTGCATGTAATTGGTTTCATTTCAGGAGATGAGATGAGGAGATGAGACCACCACACCAGGGCAGTCTGCACTCAAGTATTCAAGATTTTCAGATGATCTTCTAGTTTACCATATCATCAGCATAGTCAAGTTCTGTGAAAGTCATTTTGCCAATTACTCTTCCTGAGCTTGGGTCACCTACCCAAGGTGGGTCAGCTACCTGCCTCTGGCAAAATAACAAAGAAGGATGTAGGAGAAGGCTTCAGCTGCTCGTGGTTCTCTTCTCTTCTCCTGCCTCTCTATTTTTGCCCTGTGGGACAAGATACTGACAATTAGCAAGAAACCGGCTTTCGGTGCCTTGAAGCAGCATGTGTGAGTCCTCCACAAAGATTACACATGTGGTTTTTGAAATGTGCTCTGCCTGTGTCATATTGAGGCCACAGCATACGCTCATTCCCTTTCTGCTTGAGGGAAAGTAAGCAAACAACCACACAAATATGAGAACTGCGATGCTGAGAAAACCCACGGCACGCAAGGATAATTTAAGCAGAGATATTGTCCCAAGAGTGATTATTATTCAGGCCATTTACAAGAATCCTGCTACAAGTGCAGTATATAAGTTATGTTAATTTATAGGAATGGCAGCCTGAGCTTTTAGAAAATAGCTCTGAACTAGACTCTGTTGTCGTTCTGTGGAGAAAGCAGCTGGGGGATCTCAAATTTGATATGTTAGTTTCCCACAACTTCAGCATTTATGCTTTTTCCTGGTACTAACAAATGCAATTCCATTCCGTTGCTGTGCTGGAAATAGAGAGGCAAGTGACATCCAGGGGACATCGGCTCATTGCCTTGAGATGTGCAAGTAAATTATTTAAAAAGGAGTCTAACAAGAGATCTAGTTTTCATGTAGCTGACATTATCTGAATGAAATCCCCTTTAACTGATGAAATATTTGAATAAAACACATTGCTGGCAACACTACTAGCAGTTTGAAAATCCTGCCTGTCAAACAAGGATCCACAAGAGGAGGAATACTAGGCGTATGGTGTGTTTTCAGAATGAAATTACACTACAACAATATCTATCATCAAGAAGTTTTCTAGCCAAATCCACCCACAGTCCTATGACAAGAAAGGGACTAGATTTCAAAGGCTATGGAGAAATTTTGCCTGGTCTGGGCTTGAACACAGGCTGTAAGTCATGTGAAAGGAAAGACTAAAAATGTAGTAATAAGTTCTACTATCCTAAAATGATTTAGGACAGATAGAGATTATCTTTCCCTATTAAGAAACAAGTAAATCTCACCATTTGAGGTATTGCTAATGTCAGATTCAAAGATACAATTGTGAACTAAAATACTGTCCTTGAATAAACCGAAATCCTGGACAGTTTTACAGCATTTCAGCTGAGAGTTGCAGTGTAACAAACCCTCTGAGTGTTGTCGATTCCAGAAGAAGAACTGGGGCATTGTAGAAAAAAACCATAAATTAAGCTAACAACTGTACCCAAGAAAATAATAAGGACAAATCCATCCTGCATAACTCTGAAAAATCAGTTCATGCCAATGTCTAGCCTTATGTGAAAGGGACACTTCTTACTGTCTTGTAAACAGTGCTGTTTTAAGAAATGGCTAATCAATAGCTGTATTATACATTCCAGAACATGGACCCAGAATGGGTTCCAGATGGGCTGGGGGTAGGAGGCCTGGGAAACTAAAAGGCATCTTGAATTCCAGTTTGGAGGAACTAGTCTTGTTTGTTAACAGCATTAAATGCTGCAAGTGTTTATTTATTGGTAAAGAATGATGTAGAAAGTTGTGTTCTGATGGCATTTCTCCAAACAAGCTTTTAAAGAAAGGAAAACCACATATTTTAACTCTGTTGTCAAAGCTCAGGAAAAAGAAGGTTCCTTTTACCTTTCTGTTTTCTATGGAGGTTCAAACCACACCAGCACCTCTCTGAAGTCATCTACTTTGTATGCAAAATCTCCATTTCACCAAAGTTCAAACCTGCCAACAATAGAAGGATTTCAGCATTTATGAAATGCAAAAATAAGCTATAATGTAGACACATTCATGGGGGCGCTCGGGGCTGGGTGAGGTTCAACTCTAAAATGTGAAGGCCATGTTACTCTAACTTCTACCTTGACTTTGACTTCTTTTGAGAGCAGAAATTGATATTTGGGTATATACACAAGCCAAAAATGCCCATTCAAATTTTGGGGGTTTTTTTGGTTTGGGTTTTTTTTTGTTCTTTTTGTTTTTGTTTTTTGTTTTTTTTTTGGTGTGGTGGTTGTGGTGACTTGTGGGTTTTTTTTCTTTTTTTTGTGTTCATCGAAACTGGTAAGGATTTGGCAATAGAGGAGATGGGTGATGTTTCCAACTGGCCTTTTAATAGAGCACTATAAGAGTAACCGAAGGTCAACTATTCTATCTGAAAATCTTTGCTGATATTTCAGCGTGCTTTAGTACAGCTGGTAGCACATCGCATCCTGCTGCGGCCAGGGCAAGCCCATTTCCTCCCAGGAGTCCTGGAGTTTCAGAAGTAGCTCAAGCATGTTATAAATCATCTGACATCTAGCAGAATAATCTAACATCAAGGTCTATAATTCACATTTTCTAATTACTATAAATATCATTTGGTGTCTCTTAAAAGTTGTATTGCTTTGTCAGGAACTCTATCAATAAGAAGTCTGTATCTGCAGCTCTCTGGGCAAAGGAACAATCTCCCTTCAGTGTTACATCCCTGGCCTCCGCACATCAACTGCCTGCTGCTACAGCTGCCATTTCAGTTAGTCATTGTGATGCTTGATCATCTTGTCTTCTTGATCATCTTCCCCAAATAGTGTGTTCACTGTTTCCGCTTCATTTTGCATTAGGTTTAGATTTGTTTTTCAGTTTTTCAATCATTGGTCATTAACTGCAAATTTTGCCTCATGTTTGAGCCATAATTTCTTGTTTGGAGTTGTTGGGGAGTAGACAAAATACTTCTGATACACTGACTTCTCATTTCAGACTCCCCTATGGGGAAGTAATTGAATTCTCCATTTTACTTCCCACACCCCAGTCAGTGGCTTAAATTGTGGCAACTTAGCTTTGTCCTGATTACAAATGTACATTTATTTGACATTTTGCCCTCGTCAAGAAGGTTTTCAATATTCAATCTTTATTTAATAGCAATCCTAATTTCTTTTTCAAATGTACTGAAGCTTCAGTTTAATCATTTGGACAGAATGATGGTTAAGGTTTGGTTCTATTCCAAACAAAAATAGATTCCTCAAGTTCTATTCTCACACTGGTCTGACTCATTGAATGCAACTGATTGTTATTTACAGCTGGCTGACAGTTGTAATACATTTGAAGCCTTCACTATTGCAGTCTATCACTAGCAGGAAGCTTTTAGCAAATATCCTGGTTGGAGCCATAATGAAGTAGTTTAGCGATGCTGTTAATACTCAGCACACTGCATCTCACGTCACGGGTCTGTAAAATCCTGCACTGCTGGGAACCTTTTCACACTGCTGAGGTAGCAGGGCTGAGCAGCATCCATCAGAGCAGCAGCACACCAACAAAAACAGAATAAAGATGGGACAACAGGGAACAAAAAGGATGAGTTCAGACTCCCACTGTCCTCCAAACAGCCTGCAGCAGAAGCAGGACACAGCAGTGCAGTGGCAGAGGTGCAGGCAGAAAGCATCGTCATGGCCCACTACCACTCTGCACCATTTCTCCTGCCTTTTTTCTAAACAAGATGTTGAAACTTTGATGTAATTAGAAAATGTAAATTGCAGACCCTGGCGTTAGATTATTCTACTAGATGTCAGATGATTTACAACATGCCTGAGCTACTTCTGAAACTCCCGGACTCCTGGCAGGAAATGAGGTTGCTCTGGCAGCAGCAGGATGTGGCTGTACTGAACTGTCTGTCTTGACTCATGTGATCCTAGATCTCAAACTAGCCCAAGCAGCTTCTGTGAAAAAACATCCTATTACCATTTGAATATTCCAAAAGAGTCTGTTGGGAAATAATGTCCTTATTGAAAACTCCAGTTTCCTACTTTTAAGGAATATAACCACCGCAGGGCTAAAGTTGTGTAATATTATCCGAAAGCTGACATCCTATTTGACTTGATTTACATTAAGATAAGTGGAGTGGAAATTATTTATTTACAACATCTCAAACAGTCAGACTACACATTTACAAGTGTTTGTAAAAGGTATCAGTGAAAAAATAAAAAAAAAACCCCTACACTCTAATCTTTTCATAGAAAAAATGAAATCTAATATCTGCCTGCAATCAGCCAACCTGTTGTAGGCTCTTTGCTGGCCCACACAGTCAGGAACTTCTCTCTTCATCTAGGATTTATGTCAAGAGCTACATTTATCAGAACAAATCTCCTCCATCAGTCCCGTTCTTGAGGTTCTCCTTATCCATCTCTAACATACTTGGAGATTGCTCTGATGCTCTTCCTCTAAACTAAGGACTGTCTCATCTCTTTCAACAAACAGATAATTTTGGCAGGTTATATATTTCCAGAATTTGATTGACCTATTATGTTCATTCTTAATGAAGAAGTAAACATTCCCCAACTGGTACTCCAGTGCAAAATGTGCATACCTGATGAGCTATAAAGTTTGTGTATTTGACAAGCATCCTTAATGCAAACATGCAAATGAGACTCAACTATGCAGTGCATCACTGACTCTTAGCTGAGAACAGGCAGTATGGGAGTCACCTACTTTAGGGTGATATCAGCATTGTGATGACTGAACTCCAGATCTTATCTTTGAAAGGTGCTCTAATAATAGTCTAATTTAAATGAAGCAAGCTTCTAAGTGTACTCCAGGCACAGAGTCAGAAACAGCCTTACGAAAATAACTATGGAAATAATGATGGTGCTGCAGTGGTGGGTGCACAGGAAATTTCTAGCAGCTTAGCTACTAAAGCTCTCGAAGAGAGCCATGATTCAAGGAAGTGGCTGAATATTTTGCTCTCCTGTAAGAATAGTCATACAGGAGGAAATAAGGCTCACTTCCTCAGGAAGGCTTTTCCATGATACATATGAAGCCTTTCAGGCAGGCAAGAAAACCCACTTCACTCAGCAACAGGATGGCATATGATAGCTGGCACACTATCTATGGCATATTCCATCTATGAAAGAACAGAGTGACAGTTTCACAGCTCAACACAGTCATTCAGTGGTGACTATTGTACATTAGATTGGTAGAATCCAATTACCAAGTCTCAAAATTATTTTTTTTTGGTCCAAGTGTCAATTTTTTAAACACTGTGAAAAAACTAGTGAGATGTATTAAGTCACTGGTTCATCTTTGTATCTCTACCCTAATAGGTATTTTCACAGTTAGCTTTGCCTTCTCATCATTTTAATTTCAGTTTTTGGAGAAGTGCATGTTCACAGCATGTCTTCTATGGAACTGCTAAACATTTGCAGTGCATAGGTACCATCATGACTGTAGCACCCTATTTTACACTGGTTTGGTAATAAATCACTGCAGTAATAAATCACACTGTCCTGTGGGAAAGTTGGAGCAGAAAACAGAAAGACACAAACTGCTCTTCAAAATACTTATTTACTTAAACTGATAATTTCATGAAAGAAAACTCTTTACATATAACTGCTGGATCACAGGAGCAAAAGGTAGAGGGTAGCAAATCAGAAAGTCCTCCTTCTCTACTACAGATGAGGGAGGTGGCAGCTGTGGTGGAGCTGTGACATTACTCAGACACAGCCTCTCTAACTGGAAGAGAGGATGCTGGAGCAATTCCTTTATTTCTATTCTTCCTTTATTCCCTGGTACAGACTGTGACTGTTACTTACATTTCCCTGTTACCTTCATTCTGTTTGCTCACTCTCCATCTCCCAATGGGATGGGGGAGAAGACTGGGAAAAAAAAAGGTAAAACTCGTGAGCTGAGATAAAGAAATGTAATATGACAGAAAAGGAAANAGGAAAAAAGAAAAAAGGAGAAGAAGAAGGAGAAGAAGAAGAAGAAGAAGAAGAAGAAGAAGAAGAGGATGAGGAGGAAGAGGAGGAAGAGGAGGAAGGGGAGGAAGGGGAGGAAGGGGAAGATTATGATGATGATAGAATATACAAAAGAAGTGTTGCACAGCACAATTGCTCACCACCCGCAGGCCACTGCTGCCCAGCTAGTTCCTGAGCTGTGGTCCCAGTTCCTCCCCAGCTTCATCCAAGTTATATACTGAGCATTGTGTCATAAGGTATGGAATACCCCTTTGGCCAGTTTGAGTCAGCTGTCCCAGCTGTGCACCCTCCCATCTTCTTGTGCACCCCCAGCAAGTCACTGGTGGGGCAGTGTAAGAAGCTGAAAAGTCCTTGACTTGGTGCAAACATTGCCTAGTAACAACTAAAACATCAGCGTGTTCTCAACGTTATTTTAATCCTAAATCCAAAACACAGCACTCTATCAGCTGCTAGGAAGAACATTAGCTCTATTCCAGCCAAAACCAGGACATCACTATATATGGGATGTTTTACATATATTAGATACATCTCTGTTCTCTTTGTGATGCCATAAAACCAGCTCTGCCAGGCTCCCAGTGCAGCATTCCTGCAGTGATGAGTCCTTGACCTTCTCTGGTTTGTTTTTAGAAACCCAGTGTGGACCCCGGCTTCTGCTGTTATGCTCAGCCTGCACTCTTGAGGGCCTTTGCAATGCTGCTGTGAAATCCGGCAGGCTTATGGCACACAGTGCCAGATCTTCAAAGGGGAGTACATCCCAAGGGTCAATATTAGCATAATAAGCCCGATTTCCCAAGCTCCCTGCACAGTCAGTGTAGAGAGATAAGCTCTCCAGAGAGAAAATGGTGAAATTGGAGTTTCACTCTCTTCTGAACCACTTTCTGAAGGACCCAAACTCTGTCTGTTGATGCTAGAAGGACACCAAGATGTTCAGTTTCAGTAGGTTGTATCAGCCTTTGAATATATTGCTCACTATCCATCATCCACCACCTATTGCCTCTACAGCCTGGCTAAGGAAGCGTAATTGTCTTGGGGAGCAATCAGAGTGGGGTTGCTGTGCAGCACGGACAGGCGATATGAACAATAAATCCTCCAATAAAGTAGTTCAGCCAAGGAATTTAATTCAGTTATTGAAAATATAGAGAGGAACAGTAACATTTGAAGGACACCCTTTAATCCCAGTAAAATCAAATGAGTGACTTTTTTTCATCTGGTAGTGTCACTACAGTCTTTATAGGTCTTCTTGGAGAGCCTTTAAAGGACAGAGAGGTTTGTTTTCATTGTTCTCACTCATCAGTCATTCTACTGCTACATCTGAAAAGGTTTTTGCACAGACCTTCTCACTGAGCTTTTCTCACTTTATTCATAGCTTACTTTCCTAAAGAGTATTTACACCACTGGTGTTCATTCCTATGCTTAATTAATGAACATCTTGTCTACAACTCTAAGCTTCCACCTTTTTTAACATCCAAAGTCTGCAACCAAAGTGTCTCAAGCTTTGGATCAGTTCCTGAAGATTAATTTCTTTCTTTTTTTTTTAAATGGAGGAGTAATATTAAAAATATGGCATATATATAATATATATATAAATTTAATTTATATATAAATATAAAATTATATAAAATTTATATAAAATTTATAACATAATTATGCTATTTGCTGAATATCTGAGCCAAATACCAATGGGTAACTTAAATTCCCACATGCTAAAGAACACCAAAGGCCTTTGGACTTTTAATTTACAATCTTGCAATACGATGTTTTAACTTATTCCTTCTGCTCATGTTGTAACAAACCTGCTCTTACATAAGAAATGCCTATTGCTGTTTTTGATGGTAAAATTGCCATCAATAGCTTATTATTTAATTATAGTTTACTGATCCCTAGCATCAGCCTGATGCACAATACAAATTAAATTTATATAAGATATAGGTACATAATGGCAGCATCCCAAGTATAAAAGTGGCATGTTAGGCCCAAGGTCCTTCTAACCCAGCAACCTGTGGCAACCAACACCAGGTGCCGAGTGCAGAGTACAAAAACCAGTGATCATGTAGTGATGTTTTCTGAGAGTGAAGTCCCTCTGCTTAGCCCCTGTGGATATTTCCTCTTGCACTTACCCAATCACTTACTAAATCCACACACAGTTTTACAACGAACAACACTGTCACTAGAATTTTTGCAGTTTATCTGCTCGTGCAGAAGATCACCTCCTGTCATGTGTTCTGCATCTGCTGACTGCTTGCTTTTTTTGACAATAATACCCTTGTCCCTTGGATTGCAAAAAACAATTGCCCTCTATTTATTCTCTGTGCTGCTAATGGCTGCAGAGGCCCCTATTGTATTCCCTCCTCAGCAGCTGCTTTCTCATGCTAGCACTTGTTCCTCACAGAGCCAGTCCAGACCCTGATTATCCCCGTTGCCCTTCTCTGAGCCTGTTCTAGTAACCATGGTGGGAGAACCATAGCATCCCAGAATATCCAAGGTGCAGGCACACAGGTTTCATGCAGAGAAGAAAAAATGATGTTCTGTTCTCTATTTCTGTCTTTGTCATTTCTAGCATTTGATTTGTTTGTCTGACCTGAGCACTTGAGTACTTAGTTGACATCTTCATAAAATTCTCAGTTCTAATGAAAGATCTTTTCCCTGAGTGGTAGTAGCAGTCACAGAGGCCGTTATTTTATATATCAGGTTTTCCTGTACAAGTCATCTGATCCTTAATACTTTTCTCACTCTTGATTTTGTTCCCACTACTCCTGGCCTTTCTTACCAATAACTCAGTGATGATTTTGAAAATCTTGGTTTGCTTCAGATCATTTTCAGCTGATGCCTGCTTTGCATGTTGAAGTACATATCCAATTATTTGATGTAAATCAAAGCTTCCAGGCTACTACTCAATTTATATTCTGCTTCAAAGCCATGCCTAATTTGAATAGAAAATTCAAATATCCTCTCCTTTTATTCAGAGACATATTTTAATTCAACAAGGTTTTCATTACACAAGACAGTCCTAAGATTTCTACCTTAGACCATACGCAGTTCTTTTTAAAAGGAAAATCTCCTTATATTCTTTTCTCACAAAGAAATTTTCATCAGTATTGGGTTTTGGTATTTTTTTGTTTGTTTTGTTTTGTTTTTGATGTCTTCTTTTCTGTCAAGTTAGTCCTGATCAGATCTATCACCATTTATTCTGCTCTCACATTGTTTTTCTCATTCCTTGGAAGTCCTTCATATCTATCAATCAGTAGCATGTATATTCCATATGGAATGTGCTAGGTATGAAATTTCCTGAATTTCTGGATTCTTGGTTTTTTTACAAAACTTATGTTGTCATCTGAGAAACTGCACTTGGTCATGCTGCCATACTTTTTGCGATTTAGGTATCTATGAAGCAATTCAGAGTTCACAGGCATGTACAGCATTCTACGCTGTCACTAATTCTCCTGCCATTACCTATCTTGTGCATACGTGTCTTCACACAAAACAATGTGGTTTTTCTCTTTGTCCTGTCTTCTTGCATGAGAAACACATTCTGTTCTGACCAAAGTTCGTCACTAACTGCTTGCCAGTCGCACTAAATATTCATTAAAGAGGCCTCTTTGGGGAAAATGGCTGTCAGCAATTTTGAAGACAGAACATGTGGTATTTGGATTGAGGAAAGAGAGGAAAAAAGGAAGCATTTTTTGTCCTGGTGGTGGTGGATAATTCAGTGCATGGAAACATTATTGTATGTGCGATAATACACTAAAGTGGGAGCAAAAGGGTTTTTTCATTGATGAAAATTTCTTTATGAACATATACAATTTCTCCACTTGCAGAAACATATTTGGTAATTTATACTGAAATAATTAGTAATTTATTTTGTGTTGACAGATGTGATATTTGCAGTAGAAAATTTTTTGCGTAAGTGTGCTGTGAGGAGGGACTGGAGTCCTTAAAAATTCTTGGCTTTTCTCATGAGATAGTGTAAATTGAAGATCATGCTGGGATTAATAGACTACCAAACATACCTACTAGTTGCAAATGTTGATGATAACCTTCCTAGAGTTGCACATCAGAATCACATGAGGCTTCTGTATGGACGGTCAGAAGAATTTACTATTATTTACTGTTATTACTTTTGGATTACTTTTCTAGACTAAGAGCTGATGTAAATGGCATTGCTCTGGAGACAACAAAGCTGTGGTGTTTATCACAATGGGGGTCTCACCTGAAGTCTTAGCTAAGTTTTTGAATGCATGAGAATTACGTTTTCTTTTAGAAATGGTGTACAAATTTAATATTTTTACTTTTCATCCTTTCTTATTTTGTGTTTCAGAACTGGTGTGCCCGCCATGCGATGCCTGCTTTGTGTTCACCTTTGTTTTGCTCTCAGCTCATAATGCTTATCCTGCAGCTTGGTGTCTCTTCCTCTGTGTAGAGAGGCTTGGACTCACCCTGTGAACAGTCATTAAAACTGATGCAGTCACTAGCATAGCAAAATGCTGGTGGTGTCATTTTAAAGGCACTTTGTTTTACATACCTATGTAATAATTTGACTGACTATGCACTTTTAAGAAGTGTATGTCAGGGTAGTAAGAAAAAAACAAAAGATAGTTCAATTCCTGCTGACTTCAGACCTAGAAGGATGCGTGTGGGAAGAAAGTGCAACACAAAGACATTGGGCTGCTGGGCAGAGAGAAGCAGCTGGAGGCAAGGACTTCCCTAGGTGGTCCAAAAGGGGCACATAGTCTTACTTGGTCTTTGCAGTGTACTCTACAACATTGTGTGCATGCATCCATTTTGCCAATGCCAAAAATGATTAAAAGCAAAGACAGGGAACAGAAATAGCATTCTTAATTCTGAAATGTCCAGTTTGTAGCAGGTTGTATCAAGAGAAATTAAGATCAGACAACTAAGGTAATTTTAAAAGGCACTTGTACAGCAGGTTGTTTCAGGTCTGTGTCATTAAAATCTGCCTTTAGTAGTGTGCTTTTTCATCAGTGATCTACCCAATTTAGTGAGGTTAAATAGAATTTTGAGCTGCTTCATAGCTTCTGTAAACAAGCAGATTCAATGAGTTTCAGCTTGTTCATTGACATAACTATCTAGGTCATCTGAAGCTTGATTAAAGCTCAGGGAAAATCAGTGGAAGGACTTCTATCAGCTCTGGTGGATTTTGAATCCTTTGGAGCTTGAAGTAAAGATGACAGAGAGGAAGGAATCCATTTGTGAGCATAAAAAGAACAGGTCATACTTCCATAATATTTTTTTGACCAGTTAATGACTGACTTTTAAATACAGAATTGAATACAGACCTCTAATTGTTTCTAATTGTGTTGTGAAGTGTCTTGATAGACATCTGTTATACAGAAAATAGGAATATAAATGAAATAAATTTAATATTGGTAAAATTGTGTGACACAGAATGTAAAAGGCTCCCAGTCATTTACACTTTTTAATTTTAGTTCTGAAAGATATAAAGGTACTAGAAAACAATATAGCATTTTATGTTATTAAATAAGTCAGTGATTTGTTCTGGGTAAGGGCTTTAAAGTTCTGTTGGTAACTAAAGAGGCAGATGGGGTCTTGTGGCCATTCAGATATATGAGCACTGAAAGACCTTAAATAAACAATTTTTTGAGCTCTTAATAGCCAAAAATAAAAATAATTCAAAGAAATCAGTGGTTGTTGAATATCGCTTTACAGTTTTAGGTTTTTTTTTTTGTCAGGACTCCAAACTGTCAGTAATAACATGAAGTCAGACTAGTGCCTTGCTTCTAGAGCAAAATTGCTGTTTAAAGTTACATGCCTAAACTCAAGATCTTATGCAGAAGAATAGTTCACTTTAAGGACTTAATGAAATTAATCAGTTTTAACTCAGGGCCATGTTTTAGCAATATCAGCACAGAATAAAATGCACTACGGTGAAGTAACAGCATAAAGAGTGTCTCCATTGAATCTCACTGTTGGTTCCTTTTATGGTGAACGGTTTCCAGCAATGGAGACAGAAGACTATATTTTTCTTGGAAAAATTACCAATTTGCAGCTGCTAGGAAATGTGTTATAGTCTTGGAATTCTAATCTGACTAAAGATTTCCCTGTTGCAAACCTCATTATTTCATGAAATTATTTACTGCAACTAAAAATATCACTAAGGATGCCTGTTGAGACATCAAATCGACTTCAAAAAACCAAATATACTCATTAGGTGTGTTCAAAAGATTAGCTGCATCAATTATCTGTTCAAAATCAATTAACTGGCTTTTATTTAAAACCAGAAATCCTTTCTACAACTGTGCATATTTTTCTTCAGTGATGAATACAAGACTAAACATATGTAAAAAAGTAATCATACTTTAGAATACATTTATATCTAGGTCTCTCCCCATTAAAAGCTACTCAGAACTATTTCCTTCCAATGTAGCTTGTAAAAGCTGCAAAAGAAGTGAGGTATACCAGTCTTCATACAGGAGTCTCCAGGTATCCGATATTCTGCCAGCACAGTTCTCTCCCAATTTGAGTTGCTCTCTGCACTGTCCAGACTGATGCCATCAAACTGGACTTAGGCAGCTAAATGTTGAAGCCTAAGAGGCTCCCTCAATTACTCATCCAAGCTCTTGCGCGGCACCAGTTATGTTTGGCCTTTTGAGCTTGTCTATAGAACTAAGGAGATTTAAAGCTCCAAAGAGGATGAGAGAGTAAATTTAAATATATGGGGCTGAAAGCAGTTATCCTAGAAAAGCTTATTCTTTAACCTCATCTAAAGTAATTTATTATTTACTACCTTTCTCTTCTGGGCACATTTAAAATAAAAATATCTATAGTTGTAGTGTCCAGGGAACAAGCGTGATAGTTCTAATTTCTGATAAACAGTAGAGATGATAACCCAGAATTTGTAGTATTCAGTATATTTGATGCTTAACAAGTTGTTTTTCGGATTTGTGAATATCCATGATTTTTGAGGCTCTATTTTAGAGTTGTTTGGCAATATGATGCAATGTTTCCTCTCACTACACTTGGGACTATGCCTGAAGATCAAGGAATTTGCTAAGATTTATTTTTCGACTGCACAAATCTGAAACATTTTTTGTTCCTTAATATTGGATTGGAGAGAGTGAATGATTACTATAAAAAAGCAATGTGACTCTGAATGGAAATGGTAGTTCACTACAAAGAGAATTGAATAGACACTTGTGAGTCATCAAAGGGGTATTTAAAATGTATTTATTGCTAAAGTTGCCATAGCAGCAGGAAACTTTAAAACCCCATGGGTCTCAAGTATGGAAAATCTGTGATTCTACAGCATTTTCTAAATTTCAGGCTTTTTTGCATCAAATGATAAACAGGGAATAAGTTCTACAGCAGTAGGCTTGCTGGAAGACTGTCCTAAAAGCTACACTCTTCTCTCTTAAATTGTACGGGTGCAGCATTGGCACCCTTAACTATCAGATATCTGAAATACTTTCCAGCAATCTACAGGTTCAGGAGAAAATTAAACCAAAAACTGTATAAACTTTTAATCCTTTTTGAAGATAAGAAATTAAAAGATGCCCCTTTAAATGTGTTTTTGAGAGGATATCCAGAATAATGGATAATAATCCAGTTCTCAGATTTGATTCAAATAACTATTTATTGACTCTAGCAGCTTGAGAATGACTAAAAATATTTTTTGCTATTAATTCATCACCTTTAACTTTTCAGGAAATAAAACTCATAGATACAAAAGTGAAACACAAACAATAACGATGATCTGAATTTCTGAGCCATGGGAAAAAACCAAACCCAACCCCAAACTCTTCTTTTGTCATTCTTCTAAGAACTTCTAAAGAAGAAGGCACAGACTGAGCAGTCGTCTTTCAGATTTCCATGTAATCTTGAGTATTTTTTAAATATGAAACTAGGATCCTTTTATAAAAAGTAATAGGGAAAAATTCTTTTAAATAAAAGACTGTTGTTTAAGGCCTCTATAGCTTTAGCAGCATTTGAATATGTATACATTTAACAGGGATGATCTTCCACCTGTCTTTAATTTTCTCTAGATGATGTGACAATAGAAAATAAAAGCTTCACAGAATAGCTAATTATTTGAAAAAATCTCTTGTAGTAGTTACAATACGTAAAAGAGAGGTCCAAAGCACCTTTGAAATTTTGGTAGGTCAGAGGCATGAGGCCCCTACAGCAGTGGGGCAAAGCTGCTTTCACAGAAGTATGAAACCAACTAATTTCCAAAGAAAAAGATACATTGTTTTGATTTTATCGCCTGTTTGCCTCTCCTCTTTCTCCCAGACAGGTATATTCTCCCATGTGTGAACACTCCCCTACAGAACCTGAAACAGATAGGTTAAGCATGAGGAGCCGGTGTTGATGGCAGTGGTTCCTAGGAAAGCACTGTGTCTTCATGAGATGTTGGAACAGGATTACTGCAAGGTTTGTTTTTACCGGATCATACCACGCAGTAAGAAGGGCTTGTGTTACTGCGTAAGTGCATATCTGGAAGTGAAACAATAATCTAGCAGAGTATTTATCCCACTTAAAATATAGCATATTGTTGGTGTTTTAGTAAACCAGCAGGCTGTATATGAAAAGCCTGAAAACAGCAAGATGTGTTAAATTATCTGGCTAAGCATTATTTTTTTAATGTCTGTGAAAAATGTAAGACTATTTCAGATTCCTCTTACTGCATCAGTTTACAGGATACATCTTTACCATGAACACATTTTGTTGCTTGACTAAGACTGTTGCGAGGAAGTTATTCTATCCTTAAGTAGTTTCAAATGTTTTTAAGGAATAGCTACAAGCCACAAAAATAAGGGTTAAGAGAGAACTAGTCACTTCTATCTCTGTGTGTTTTTAATTTAGTTGATCTACTTTTAATTTTTCCTTCCACTCACTTCATATTTCCTCCCTGTTCTCTTTCAGGAAACTTTGGGGAGCACTGGGATCCCCACCAGTCCCTGTTGGCTTCCTTCCTGGGGGCTGCCTCCGGACATGCGCCAGCTAACAACGGCCATCCCTGGGTCTTCACCCAAGGGCTTTTCTCAGCTCAGCCAAGAACAGAGAACACTGTGCTAGACGGGGCTCTGGCTCAACTTTGGTCTCTTCCTTGCATGTAATCATTGTGTGCTGCCCTCCAGAAAAGGGCCCAAGCTGCCCCCAAATTAATGATTGCTCACACTGTCTGTTGAAAAGCTGTTGCAGAAGCTCCCGTCTCTGGCAGTTCAGAACCTTGTTTCAGTTTCTGCCCTACCCATGCTCTCAGCTGGCTTCTTTCTTCTTCACCTTGAATTTCATCTGTTAACCTGATTTCACAAGGGAACAAGTTTCTGTGATCCTGCAGCCTACAGTTTTCACCCTCATGCTTAAATCTGTTTCCCAAAATGAGTAATCTGATAAATGAGTGCAGGTCTACACGACAATGAGTCACCTTCAAGACTGTAAAATGTGGTAGTTTGCTGGAGGAGGGACAACTAAAGTAATCCAACTAGCAGCTGTTCTGCCTTGCTTGTTAGTAGCCCATCGAAACACGCTTTGCTTGGCCAGAAGCAGAATGAAGCACCGCCATGTAGCTCAGGAACAGGGGAGCGAGGCTTTGTGTGTGTTTTAGGGTGGAGAAAAGAGATACTATCTGTGAGTTGGTGAGGTCACCAACAAATAGGGACATGGGTGGAAATATTAGAAATGTTGGGGCCAGAGAAGATAGAAAAATGCAAGAGACATGTATTTTTTTCCCCCAAGGCTCAAAGTGTAAGGTGTATGTCTGCAGACGAGTTTATGCTGTTACAGTAATAAACTCTGCTAACAAAACACGAAGGCAATCTTTAGAGAATAGCAGCAGGGTTACACATTGGCCGCTAGAGAGCAACAGATAACCAGGAGTTACATGCTTGGTACAGCAAAATCTGAGCATCCTATAGCCATGTAACGCTTTTAAAAACAGAGATTCAGAAATTAACAGTGTAAAATTACCCTCTTGACGCTTCTTAATAGTCCTAATGCCTCCAATCAAACAAAATAGCAGGAGGGAGCACTCTGGCAATTAGCAGCAACCAGTATCTGAAGAAACCTCTAGAATGCACCATATAATGTATGCACTTTGCTTAGCCACTTGAAGTGGGAATGTATTGCACAGCATTAAGATCAGCTGCAGAAATGCAAAGCAACAACTACGATGGTTCCTTCGGTCTCCAAGTCCAAGCCTGCATTATGAGGGGCTGGGGAAGTTACAGAATCCAATCTTCTTTTGCTGCTATTTCAAATGCTGAGTGTTGTCATTGTATGCAGTTTGTGCTTGCGCATTTCAGAAAACAAAGATTGCACTTTTCTTTTCTAAATGCTCTGAATGTTTACAAAGTAGTATATTTTCACCCTGGAAGTCAAAATTTTCCACACGACATAATTCAGATCTACAAAGTACATTCACAGAATACTTACTGAAAAGAAGCTCTTTCCTCTCTGTTCCCAGAGTTCAACAGACTGTGCTATTGCATTATTTCAGCCTATAGAGAGAAAAACCATATCACCTGACTGGAGTTATGAGTGTCCTGAAGGAGGATAGGAGAAGCTGTTACGTGAAGGTACTGCAATAGCTCAGACAGAAATTCCGCATGTCACCAAAAAGTGCCCTTTTTAATTTTCAACTTGGGTTATCACTGTTGGTTTTCTTAGGTCTTCCAGTACATTGCTTTCTTACCTTTTTTTTTTTTT